>JAZEWU010000011.1:9578703-9591606 GCA_036362915.1 Geotria australis | reverse complement strand
TGGTTCTTAACCTTTACTGCAGCCTTCATCCCTTTGGATCTCAACTTATGTTCTCGCACCCTGCATTAATACATACAAATATAATACAATACATATATAATACAATTAATACAAAAGTCTGGCATGTCTCGCACCTCCAGCCAGGGCGTCTCTCACCCCCAGGGGGTGCGCGCACCCCGCGTTAAGAACCACTGCTTTAGACCTCCCTCTAGTGGAGGCATTTCCGCCACCAGTGATATGAGCAAGCAATTGCAGGGCTGCGTGTTTACCTTTAACGATATTAATGTATGACCAAGTACTGTGCATTTGAAAATCGATCTATAAGACCCTACTTTGTAGTTGTGATAATGATGACCTTGCGGATCTGTCCCTCATCACGTGGCCAGTCAAAACAATGACCGAATATGAAAAAAAACCACCCCTGCAGGCACATTCAGAATATGGGCGAGATCCACACTGATGTGGGGAGAGCGCGAGCCTGGGTACGGCTCGCCATGGAGAAGAAGCAGCTCGCGAGGCATCTGAAGCAGCTACTGTCCGACCAGGAGCTCACCAAGTACGACCTTTAATTGCACTCTCCTCCTCCGCAACATGTAATCGTTATTTTAGATTTGATGTTCCTGCTACCTTGATTGTAATTCGCATTTCAGCTTTCATTGGGTGCGACTGCGCATGTGACTTTATCACCGCTTGTTGCTTAAGTCGCCCTCCATCCACCTGGAGATGGACTGCAGATATTAACGAGCAGATAAAGGTTATCGTCATTGCTGTCTCCGTTGATCCAGTCGTTCGCATCCGTCTGGCTTTCTCGCAGGAAACTCTACAAGCGCTATGCATTCCTTCGGTGCGACGATGAGAAGGAGCAGTTCTTGTATCACCTTTTATCCTTCACCACCGTCGAGTATTTCTGCTTCACCAATGCATTCAGCACCATCGGTAAGCCACAGCTGTACTTTTAAACCTACGAAGATGATCATTGTAGAACGATAACTGTTCAAGCAAACCTCTATAGAGCAATAGCTTTAACAGCTGTGTTTCAAATGGACTGCCATCTGGAAATATGCTGCTTTAGAGTACGTTTAAATCAGCCCAGAATTGTAATGATGATCATTTTTAAGCATTCACTCATTTTACGTGTTTATTTAAGAAGGAAATGAAGATAGTGTGGTTGTGCAGGTGAGCGTTCATTGCGGTATGAATCCCAGCCACCAGAGTTTGATTCCCAGCCACAGCCGACATCACTAGTGAGTAATATCTGACCCGGTCCTGGGCCACCTTCAGCTACCCGCACTTACTATTGCGGTGAAGGAAAGGTTAAACAACCCTACGACTGACAAAGGGAAGTCTTAATCTAGCAGTGTATTAACAAAGGCCTGCACGCTACCAAGGAAACGTTTAATATTCGTGGAAGTATTTCATGTTGATAAATGATGGAGATGCCTCCTGACTTTGGTGCGTGCCTATCTCCCACACTCGTGCTGTGCAGTGATGCCGTACCGCGTGCTCATCGTGCCCAGCAAGAAGCTGGGAGGCTCGCTCACCACGGCCAACCCGTGGATCTGTGTATCGGGGGAACAGGGTGAAACGGGGGTCATGCCTGTGCCGAAAAATGTACTGGAGATGACATTTGAGGTAAATGACCTTTGAGATAGCAGATATAAAGAAAACAAACATTTGGGGTTATTGGGCGGCAGGGTGGCATAGTGGTAATATCTGCACCTCAGAAAGGAAGTCCTGCCCGAGGCAGTTCGATTCTCACCTCGGGCGCCTTTCTGTGTGGCATTTGTGTGTTCTCCCCCTGTTCTGCGTGGGTGTCCTTCGGGGTTCCCGGTTTGCTCCCACAACAAAAAAAACACTCAATAATGGATTGGCCGATAACATAATAATATCTAAGAAGCAGTCTCTGGCAGGTTGGCGGCGGCTGATCGCCTGGCTGACTCTCCCCCCCCTCTGCAGTTTTTGCGCGCCTCCGTTTGCTTATCTTTTTCATGACCAGGCGTGGAATTAGGAGTGAGAAATTTGCGCACCCATACGTACATATAAAATAATTGCCATCATGGTTAATGAGCAACAGCAGAATGCTTTTAATCATTTTCAGTTATGCAATGTTCTTCAATGTAACCATCAACGTTAATGCTTCACAGTGCCAAAATCTGGGGAAGCTGACGACCCTGCAGATCGGTCACGACAATGCCGGGCTCATGGCCAAGTGGTTGGTCGACTGCGTTCTTGTACGGAACGAGATCACCAGTCACACGTACAGGTAGGGGCCCACCACAATCGGTCAGAACAACAGCTTTACAATTCAACTCAAACCCATATTCAAGTCACTGACCCTGAGGAAGTGGGCCTCGTGTTTGTGAGGATCTCGGGGGATTCGGAGCCCTGTGCTGTGCGTGCCTGTAGGTTCCCGTGCGGCCGGTGGCTGGGCCGCGGCGTGGACGACGGCAGCTTGGAGAGGATACTGGTCGGGGAGCTGGTGACGGTTGACGGTTCGGCAGAGGACATCACGCGAAACAACCGCGCAACCTCCCCTCAGACGCCCCTGCCCATGCCGAGCAGGAAGATGGGCATCGCGAACAAATTCAGTGCGTCCACGCGCATCCGTTATTGACGGAGAGTTGATAAGCTTCGTTCAGAGCCCGTTAATATGAAGTGGGCTTGGTTGAGGACACATCTGCTAGATGACAGCTGATGGACCAGACTGGTAATGCAATGGCAGCCAAAGGAGGAAATGCCTCCGAGTGGGAAATTACTGTGGAGATGGAGCGGCGTGACCGATGGCAGGGGCAGGAGTGAGACGGATTATCGGATCCGAGTACCGTGAGGGATTGTGACGGCATGGGGGAGGCCTTAATGCAGCACTGGCTCGAAAATTACTGCTGATAATAGTGATGATGAATAGCCATTGAGGCTAACAGTATTTTTTGAAGAGTAAATTTGGTTTAAAAAATGTCCTAGTCACATTATAATAAAGTTGAAGCCGTATACTTAGATGCCTAACTGTGCTAAAATAATTGATTTTATATCTGTGCTTAATATATTGTAAATATAAAGCAATGAAGAGTCTGACAGTCTTATACTGTATATCAATATACTGCCCTGTTACGTAACATCTGTGCAATGTATATTTATGCCTTCACTTTGATTTTATCTATAAATGGCATATACATCAATGCCACTGATACTAACAAAATGCATCGCCCCCATATTTTTGAAAACATTTGTTTATTTTTAATTGACCTTTACCGTATTCTCTAGATTATAAGACACTGAAAAGTAACATACACCTCAAACCTTTGCCTGGTGTCAATGAAATTATGCAAATCTGGTCACACGCACAAACACTTGCCGTATTATAATAAAGGAGGAAAAATTGCCTTTTGATCCAGAGAATACGGTACATATGGAATTTAATTAATACAACGTGTATTTTTTTTGTTTCGTGTCTGCAATGTGTACGCATTTTTTTTTACGTCTCATTAGTTTTAAATATTCCACCAACAGAGTTGGACACAGGCCAAATACAAGAGGCTGTTGGGGAAGCAGTTAACAGCCTCGTAAAACACTTCCACAAGCCCGAGAGAGAGGTGAGCAAATATCAAACAAGGGGGGGGTGGGTGGGCATCTATACTAAATCACTCCATAAGAAAATAACCTGCTTCAGTAATATGTCTGGGAGCCCCAGCAGTGGATATTGCCGGGGCCACAAAATCCATAAGTTGGACCCTAGTGGAAGAGTGAATGTCTCGGTGATGTATGTCTGTCTGTGTGCCACTCTCAGAGGGGCAGTCTCACTCCACTGCTCTGTGGAGAAGGTGGCCTCGTCTCTGCCCTCGAGCAGGTTTTTCACCACGGCTTCAAGTCTTCACGTCTCTTCCAGAGAACCGTTTTTCTCTGGGACCTCCTGGGTAAGCGAAGCGTTTGGGGAGAAAACGGTGAAAGCAATTTGAGCAATAGGTCAGCTTTGGCCGTAATTCCAGTGCTCAACGACGTCCCTGTGGTAATGGAACGGTTGAATCTCTCTGTACCCACGCGTTAGCAGGCTCTGTTCTTTGCAGAACAGGTTCGCCTGAGCATATTGATCGTGAGCCTGATGTTACATTTCTAACCAGTTGATATCGCTCTCAGAATTTATCTCGTTAAACTACTAGTTTCACCGTGTAACACAAAAAATAAAAATATAGTCCTCTAAATGAAATTGGTCTTTAAAGTCCTATCTTAATTAAAATACACTGTTATTGAAACGCCAATATTGTTTTATTGGGAAAGCGGGACGGTGTAGCGACACCGTTGCTACACCGTTGCTACACCGTACCGCTTTCCCAGTGTTAATGATTCAGTTGGACGCCTGGTGGTGTTGTCGCTAACAGAGAAGGTGTGCGTTCACCTGGAGACCCTGGAGAATGGGGACGGTGTCCCGGAAGAGCCCACGCACATGCGGAACAGCCGCAGTGGCTTCTGCCGCGTCGTTAATTCCATCAACACCTCTCGGCGCAACATCGGCAAGGACGACAAGTTTCAGCTGCTCATCTGCTTGGGGGCCAGGTAGTGACACGGCTGCACCCACGAGCGGAATATTTCCAACTCATGAATAGCCTGTTACAAATCAAGACTGAGTAATCATTGACCTATCCCTTCATTACACAGGTGTGTGTTTAACCATCTGTGCGAGTATATTTGGCCGTTTTAGTCAATACATGCAAACGTGACTGTTTAGTTGCTTGGGTGTGTATTTACACAAACGTGTGTTTGAGAATTGCTCTCAAATGCTGCTGATTCGGGATAGCCGTGTCGAGCTTTCTTCTGCTCTCCTTTTTGACAGTTTGTCTCCCATATTGGAGAGAGGAGAAATCTTCAACACGGCTGTCTT
Organism: Geotria australis; assembly: GCA_036362915.1. Lineage (NCBI taxonomy): Eukaryota > Metazoa > Chordata > Hyperoartia > Petromyzontiformes > Geotriidae > Geotria > Geotria australis. The sequence continues at coordinate 9,586,733 of JAZEWU010000011.1, read as the reverse complement.
GAAAGAGTAGCTCTTAAGAGCAATACAAATATGTTTAGGCGTCTGCATGTGTATATTCGCTCACATTAGTAATATATTACCTACACGAATGCGCGTGTATACTTTTGCATGTGTGTGTGCGTGCGCACTCTGCTGCCTTTGGCTAGGAACCACCGGCGACACAGGTGGCTTTCCCTGATCGTGTCAAGCTTGGCAATAACGCATGTGTACGTGTACATTCGCGTGCATAAATGATTTCTTACACAAATGCGTGTGTGTGTGCGCGCGCGCGCTCTGCTGCCCAGGGACCACCAGCTGCACCGGTGGCTTCCCCTGATCGTGTCGAGCCCGGCGACGACGCAGCTGTACGAGGAGTGCGCGATGCTGCGCGACCACTCGCTGGTCAACTCACTCATCCGCGTCTTGCAGAGCCTGCAGGAGTTTAACATCAACCTGGAGGCGTCGCTCACTAAGGGGCTGGAGCTCTGACGGTGCCAGGACGGAGAATGTTGCCGAAAGGCAACTGCCCTTTGACAACGTTTCATTCGTGTACCAGAATTAAGAAACCGTTCTTCGGTAAAGAGAAAGTTTGAATTCAGGTAAACGTGTACAGTTTTTTTTGGCTCATTTTTTGCAGTTACGCTGAGGATGAATGAAGGTTGGTTAAACGAAGACCACGGCATTAGTGATTTCTGTTGGGCCTGCCCGCCTTCCCCTCCTCTCCATCGCATTATTCACTAAGAGAAGACTTGAGCTTATTTATGATACAAAGAGATTATTCTTTATCTGAGGTCCGGGGAATCCACACCCAATATGTGCTTGGTTGATCATCTGGCTGATGAAGATGTAACATCTTTAAATGAAACTGACAAGGTCTGTGTGGTCTCCCTGGGCTGCCTAATGTTTGTATGTGAACCATTATACTGTATTGCGAAACTGAAACATGTCACTGTTAATTGCAAATCGGTAGCAGGTTTTGGGGGAAGGGTTATAAGTGTAATGCATTGCAGTGTAGGGTGAGTCATGTATGAATCAAATGATTACAGAGTCTAAAAAATCAGGCGGTGGTTTGTCAGTGCACTTCTGAAGTGATATAGGGACACTGTAAAAATACTTCCAACTAACCACTTCATACCACTGCAGTGTTACATCATCATCACTGGCATCATTGCTTTGTGGCTCATTTTGTTCCAGGATCAAAACATAGCAAGGAGCCATTCCAGGGTGTTTTGTTAATGAATAAAAAAATAAATGTCGCCATAATAGTTATCGATCCCTCACCTGGGTAATCGTGAACAAAATGAACGGCTTCACCAAAAAAGGAACTTGAAGTATATTAAATGAAAAAGAAACAGGTAAGTCATTACTGAATATTACAAAATTTCTGACAATGGTAATCCATATCTAACGTTATTGTTTAGGCTTTCAAGCAGTGTTATTTTCACGTATTGTTTACAAGCGATGATTGTCACTGCAGTCTTGTAATCCAGGTAGGGTGAAGAAGCGCTACCGGAGAGTTCCGTAGCGGATGCTGTACTCGCAAAACAAGTCAATCAGATTTGAGACTGATTTAAGCCATGTGTACTTTAAGCTACGTTTGCAGTAATCGATGTAAAATACATTTAAGTAATTTCCTAAAGCGAAATCAAAAGACAACTCCCCCCACCCATCCCATTATTTTGTGATGCACTGGTTCTGGTACCACGGGAGCTCTGGACGGCTCTGGCTGGACTGTCTGCTCTCCGATGCGTCTCACCTCCGTTCCTTCTGCTTGCTCCATCCGTGGTGGCTCGGTTGCACTCTCCCATGGCCCGAACATCACGTCGGGCTCTCCTGTCTCTCGGCGGGCTTTGGCATCAACCAGGTAGGAGGTGACACCATCGCGGTTGAGGGGCCAGCCCCGGCTTCTTCTTGTGCGCCGGTATGCCTCTGATATTCTTCCATCGCGGCGAGCATTGCTGGAGCCGCCACGATCTCACTCTCATCCGCCATCCTCTCACAAAGGCTGCTGGACACAATGTCTTCTAGGAATGTCTTTATTTAACACACAAACTCCAGTCTCAACAATGGACTGCTTAAACTGTAACGTAAGCTAAACTTGCCCACTGCTATCTCGTCAGAGGTACTCTCGCTTTAAGGCATTAACTGCACAGCTGGCTAACTGGTGCTGGACCCGGAGGCCTCCTCAACTGACTGCTGCAGCGTTTCAGGAGCTCGCTCGCCCATTTCTATGAACACGTCCTCAACTGACTGCTGCGGCGTTTCAAGAGCTCGCTCGCACATTTCTATGAACACGTCTGTGTTGTGTGGAGTTGGGTGCAGTCACTGTTCCCTGGGTGTCCCGTTAAGATCTCGGCGTGCGCCGTGTTGCAAGTCGACGTACGGAGTGATAGGATTCATAGGATATCTCTCTCTATGAGTGAGTTGGGTGATCAGGACGAGCGGGGGGGGGCCCTCTCCCCCCCCTCCCCCACCCACGTGGCCTCTTCCCACCGACGACCCAGAAGCGACTCTTTGCATATCCTAACGCCCTGCCCACAAACTCCTGACTGACACCCCAAAAGTGCAAAGTCATCGTCCGGCCATGCCCACAGCACCTGGCCCCAATTATCACCTCCCCCTTCCAACTAATAACAGCTGTCACCTGTCAAACCTCTTGATGCCTATAAGCAATGCAAATGTGAAACGTGTGTAGTAATTTGTCCTATGGCAAATGACGTGTACCTAGAACCCCTTGAACAGTTATAAGCTTTATTGAATGTAACGGTAACATGTACACATCTGCAAGCTTAGTTTTATACATAAACAAAATTGTACAACGTGTAACTTATGAAAGGTAGGTTTCGTCCATTAGGAATCGGTACCTATTTAAAAATACGTCTGCTGTATTTTGCGATTGTTATTTTTTTTGTCTTGCAAGAAATTTTGCTGTCTGCCTGTTCCTTTTGTGTGTGTTGTGGAATTGTCACGAGTGCTCCGTTTAATTTAAGCTGTTAAGTTTGAAATACAAAAAACTTTGCAACTTGAATGGTGTCTTGAATTCACTTTTCAAAACTGTGGTGTGGCATTGTGAGGTCGAGTGATCTTGCACATTATAAACATCCATGTAATTTATTTAGCAAAGAAAAGGTAAAACAGGTGGTACTATTGGACCAAGTAAATTATTAGTCCAACCAATAACCACTGGCATTTGATAGGGCAGCACCGTTTCTTGCCTCCCTCCAAACAGCTGTCGTAATTGTGGCGATGCCAATGATGCTAGGGCAATTAACTCTCCATCTCGTGATGTTTTGTAATCTGCGTGTCTGCCACTCATGATCCTATCCAACACATTTTGTTCACCATCCAGCTGGTCCTGGACCACCCAATCTGCCCCATGCTTGACTTGGCCCTGCAGGAGGATGCAGGAAAATCTCTCCAGTCAACTGCAAAGCCTTTACAGCTTCCTCCAGTCTCCTTGCCAGTGGCCGTTCACCTTTGCCAATCTTTCTCATCCACACTAATTTATACCACCGGCAGTGTATTGAATTAAACCTCCACTATTTTAAGTGTTCAACAAATGTCATCTTATCATGAAATACTTTAATGCGTATCAAATAATTGCTTTCACAGATTGAATTGGTCTTCTGAGCTCAAATACCGAAGCTGAAGATTAGATTTGCAGGAAACAGTGCTTTTCACAGCAGTCACAGTAGCGGCATCCCTGTCCTGCAGAGGCTTACTTCACTCCTGCTTCCCCTTGTACCTTAATAATCTTTGCTGTTGATGGATTTGAGCGCAACCTGACTGCAGATGCAATCTGGCAGCTGCTTGGAAAGTCCATCCATCTTCTAAACCGCTTGGCCTGGTGGGGTCGAGGTGTGCCTGGAAAGTCTTCCTTGGATTCCAATCTTCTTCTTTGCGATTCTTCGAAGCACGATGGCTAGCTTCTGGACATCGTCGTCTTTGGATTCCAATTAAATGGCAATTAAATGGCACCATTCTTCGAGTTTTCTTCATCGTTTTCTGGTTTTAGGGTTTCTCACCACCATTTACTTTATTTACGGGTACATGACGGCCAGTGTGCACGTGCGGACGGTGTAGTTGTTCAGAGGAATCGTCCTTCAAGAAATTATAGGGCTTATGCAAGTCTGATTAATTGGCACAAAGTGCAGTTTCCATACATGTAAAGGCAAGCCAGCTCGTCTTTTTCATTTGTATTCAAGTTAAGGATCCTAACATTTACTGAAACCTACCATTTACTACCCATATAATGCGCGGCAAACATGTGTGATAATGATGTGACAACATTGCCAATATTAAAATTAGTTTTTTTAAACAGTTCTCTTTAAATATAGCCATTTAGTACCTTTGAACAGAACCACTACATATTGCTACTGAACGTATTTATTTGAACGCAAAAATGTACAGGGCTTAGGACAAGAACGTCCAGCAAGTGGTATGCAGTTTCTTACTTATTTTTTGGCAACCTCAGGCACAAACTTCAAGTGCAATTCTTAAACAAAAATAGTGCAAAAATTACAGCCCAAATCTGCAGGAACAACACAGCAAATTGGGAATGGAGGCCACCAGAGTCTTGCAATTCATCAGTCTGAATTTATAACAGCCATGTAACGCATTAAGGCGACACTTGAGTCAGAGTTCCAAAAAAGGTCACATTAGTAATTGTCTTCTGCATTACTGATAATTGCGTTGCTCCGAAAGTGTTACACACATTCAGTTAAAGTGCAAACGGAAACGGTTGAGTGTCAGTTAATTGCAAACCTCATGACAGGAAAACAGACTGGAACACTGCTTTGAATATTAAACATGCGCAGGTCAAGCAACGTAAAAGCATTAGCATCTTAATGGTTGTACACAACAATAATTCAATCAACTCCCTCAATAAGGTCAAGAAAATTAACCAAAATACAACAGTTAAAAAAACACTCGACAGTAAGGAAGACATCTACAAAATACGCAACACAACCGAGGTCCGACAAATAAAAAAACAAAACGGTAGCAACCACGACTCAAAACGAAGCGGAAACATAATTACGAATGACACATCGCAGTCTGTGCTCCTGCTGAGAAATGCAGATTCAACAATAGCCTGAGAGAATTAATGGGCCCTGCAAGGTGCGGGCATGGCTGGGGGGGGGGNNNNGGGGGGGGGGGGGGGGGGGGGGGGGGGGGGGGGGGGTTGACGTGGCCATCAGTCCAAATACAACAGGTATCCGGAGAACGTGGAGTACTTCCAGCTGCTCCCGTAGATCGTGCCGCGGTGGACGCGCAGCCAAATGTTGTCGCCAGTCACCAGCTGCAGCACGGCGTGGTTGCTGGCCGTCTCGTGGTCGGGGGCGCCGTCGTTGGCGTAGGCCGACACGAGCACCTCGTCGTTGCGCATCAGGTTTATGTAGAGCGGCACGTTGACGGCCAGCTTGAGGATGTGGAAGATGAACACGTAGGTGCCGTTGCAGGGGCACAGGAATCGGCCCGTCGTCACGTCGAACGCCTCTCCCAGGTTGCTGATTATCAGGTCGAAGACCATCGGCTGGTCGAGGATCCCGGGCGAGAAGTTGATGGTGCGCGCGGCCGAGAAGGCGACGCGCGTCTGCTGCTGGAGAGGGTACATGTTGACGGGCATGATGGTGGCCGGCTGGCCCACCACCTGCACGTCCACCGGCGTGATGCTGCGGGAGTCGCCCCGGCCCGAATCGTTGCTGTTGAAGTTCCCGTTCACCCGCTCAGGGCTGCTCTGCTGGGACGAGTCGCTCCAGCCTGCGACGGAGACAAGGGCCGCAGAGGGGTCGAATAGATTTACGACCCGGAACTTGCACGGCTCGTACGACCGTTTATTGGGAGGCCTTTATCCAGCAGTTGATGAGACGATTGTTCAACAAAATGCATATAAAAGAAAAATGGGCTCACCGCTTTGCAATCCGCCGTGCATTGCGTTTGGCACTCTTCGATATCCGGGCTGGTAGCCGTAGCCGTCCTTTAGTGCAGAAAAGTTAAGGTTACACGTCTCGCCAGCAGTTAGGATTAGGAACCACACAGCACTGCCTTTATTTAAACTGATCAGAGGTGACCTAGATACACTCACCCGGTAAGTCATGCCCGTATATTCTCGAGGGGGAAAGGTGGGCTGCATGTAGATGCCATTTGGCAGTGCTTGGTACACGGTGCGATAATTCTCCATTCCTGCGAGCAAACAGATGTATTGTTACAAAGCGTGATATAATTTGCCTGCGCCAACCACACAGCTGACTGATCCTGGGAGATTAATGAATAAGTCGTTGGTACAATGAAAGCCATCAACTGACATCGCAGTGTTCTCACGATAGGTCCTTTAGCTGGGAAAACAGGTTTACAGTGTCTCGAACGGTTCGCAAAAAGACGCATGCAAGTTCCATACATTAAGCTAACCACAGTCGACATTTCAAATCCATCACATTAGTTAGGCATGGTGTAATTTCGAAGATACGTATAAAATTAGAATGGCTTATTTGATGCATAATGAAAATGTAATAATCAATCACTTCCCAGCATAGATGTAAAAATCGGTTTGTCCGCTACTCCTAGGTGCAAGACGACTCTGCCGCTACCTCTGTACATGGCGTGAGAGCCGCGATATCCGCCCGTGGGAGCGCGGCCTCCGCGTGGCGCCCGGCTCATCCCGCGGCTCGGGTAGTAGGACTGTCCGATCATCTTTCCCGGGAAGGGGGTCTGCGTGGCAGCCGCTTGGTGGAACGGGAGCACGGGCGGCACGAGCTCCACCTGCGACTCGTACGACCCGACTGGATGGCCCGTCACCACGGCCAGAACAACAAAGCGCACACACACACACACCACATGCAACATTGTTCTAGAGAAAACAATGCACCTTTAGGGTAAAGCTTTACTAGGAAGCACCGGGTTTTGTTGTGCAAAAGTCACATTTCCAACTGAACCAAATAAAGCTGGCTTTCAAATACAATCGTTCTCATCGGCTTTGATCATTCCACTGCTGGATGAAAGCCTCCAAGCCACCATCCATCGCTTGCGGTCCTACGATGTAACAAGTCAGACAGCACTTGCCCATGAGCAGATTTCATCGCTCCATCCAATAGTTGACCGAGCGGTAAATCACTTAAGCCAAATGTAGCTTATCTGCAGGCCAAACATCTCGCGCAGAGCCTTTATTAAGCAATAAAACGTAATATTGCATTAACACGTTATACATTTTGACCGGTAGACGTGTGGAGGGTGCATCACCTTGCTGCATGGTGCTCGACTCAAGGAGTGGAATGCTCGTGGTTGGCTGAGGATGGAGATATTCTGGGCTGTAGCTCGCCGAGAACACCGGTTGGTTCTGCGTCGGATCCTCCACCTCCATTTCACTCTGGGACTGCAGCGAGCTGCTCATATTGAAAACCTGTGGGGACCACGAGCGCACAGCACCCACTGTACTTTAAAGTAACAGGCTTTGCCAAGTAATGTTATTTTACCGTTAACATCAAACCAAACCTGAATGAGAATTGCTCTCCATAGCGGCTCTTCTCGGGATAGCAGTGTCGAGTGTCCCTTCTCTCCATCGCGACGTTTCGCCTACCACGTTTGAGGCAGAACGCCTGACGCCTCCAACGTGGGAGGCAAAACGTCTCCAAGGAGAGAGAAGGAACACTTGTTATTCTCTCTCACACATTGAGCCGTGAAAAATCTACGTCAAAAACCTTAATGCCATGCTCACTAAACACAACGCCTACCACTTGTGTAATGTAAACGCACAAAGCGGGCACGGAAATCTGGATGACCGACGCGTTGCGAGGAGCGAATTTGAGCGTCTCACGGAGTGCATGCTCGTGAAGGGCACGGCGTTGGCGCTCATGTCAGTGGAGATCCTGCCGGAGCTGCCCACGGCATTGGGCTGCGGAGTCGGGGTCGGCGACTGGTAGTCCTGCGACTTGTGGCTCGACTGGTGCGAGGACGTGCTGACCGGGGAATCCTGCTCCCGCTCCTCAATAGGCGCAAGGCTCGTCTGGCAGAGGGCACGAGCAAGCAGATTATGACCTGCCTACGTCTCGCTCTCC
>JAZEWU010000011.1:9558600-9568664 GCA_036362915.1 Geotria australis | reverse complement strand
CCTCGGGTGAAAGGCGCTATATAAAATGCTATTATTATTAACAGATTCTCCATCCATCCATTGTCAGAAAGTGTTTAATCCTGTACAGGGTTGCGGTGAGCCAGAGCGTTTCCCGGCAGACACAGGGCGCAAGGCAGGGCTATACCAATGATGGGACGCCAGTCCATCACAGGGCACCGGGAGCAATTTAGTCCGCAGGCCAATTCACCTATGCAGCAGCGTGTATTTGGACAGTGGGAGGGAACCGGAGTGCCCGGTGAAAACCCACGCGGACACAGGGAGAACATGTAAACGCCACACAGAAAGATACCCGAACTGGGATTATAAGCGGGGTCCTTCTTGCTGTGAGGCGGCAGCGCTACTCACCGCGCCACCGTGTCGCCTCCATTAACAGGTTCTTCATTCATTCATTCATTTTCAGAAACCGCTTAATCCTGTACAGGGTCGCGGTATTAACAGGTTCTATGATTAGCATATAGGTTTTCACAGCCGCTCATAATTCAAGTGTGATCTTCTTCCACGTTGAATTGCATGTCGAGCATGTTATCTTCCGAGCTTTCACCACACACTACCGTGGCGGGAATAACCATTATGATGGATTTACTCTGAATCTGACCACAATAGTGAGTGGTGAAAGTTGATGATTTGTAATGCAATGCAGATATAGTGCAATGTTTTTACAGCATCATAATGCCCTGTTACAGTGTTTACAACACCAATGTAAACCATATATACATGTCACGTGTAACTTGACAGTAGTCCGGTACTACCTTGACCAGTCACCATGACGTATATCAATAAGATTGTCCATTACACTATACAATAATCGAAACATGGCAGTGGCGCAGTGGCACCGTGGTGAACGCACTGCTTGAAGCACCTTGTGACTTATGTTCCATTGGAAGCCATGGTTAACATCAAAAGCAATTGAGACCTGAACTGCTCAAGGGACCCCCCTTGCCTTCTACCAAAATTACAAAAGGTATCCTTTAAAAACAAATTCAGAGACATATTTAATGCCATAGGCAAATATATTTCTAGCCAAACAAATTTAGAGACATATTTAATGCCATAGGAACATATATTACTAGCCAAGCTGAAGCATCTACTGCCACCTGCTCTAATCTGCAGCATTATGCTCAATGACATCAGTGATGAGTGAGGTAGCAACACAAGGGCTGGGTCCGATGTCCAGTGACGCTTGAAGAGCAGCGATGTTCTCAGCCGACAGCTCTGGCTCGTCGTGAAACACACGGATCCACTTGTCACCTGGAACACAGGTGAGGCAGCATAAGCTTTCGTTAAATACCATGACATGTCATTGTGCGGTCGTTTGTAACTGACACGATGGAAGGCCCTGCTATTACCCCACTGTCAATGTTTGTGCCTACTCTGCCTTCAGAAACATCCACCATGACTGACCTGGCATGAGGAAGCATTCATTAAGCACCATACTTATTTTAAGGGGGCGGCACGGTGGCGTAGTGGGTAGCGCTTCCGCCTCACAGCAAGAAGGCCCCGGGTTCGAATCTCGGCTCGGGGTGCCTTTCTGTGTGGAGTTTGCATGTTCTCCCCGTGTCCGCGTGGGTTTTCGCCGAGCACTCCGGTTTCCTCCCACCGTCCAAAGACATGCTGCCAGGTTAATTGGCGTACTGACTAAATTTCCCCAGGCGCCCTGCGATGGACTGGCGTCCCATCCTCGGTGTTCCCCTTGCCTTGCACCCTGTGTCTGCCGGGATAGGCTCCGGCTCACCGCGACCCTGTATAGGATTAAGCGGTTTCTGAAAATGGATGGATGGATACTTATTTTAAGTATACATTTTTTCATTGAACATGGTACTTAGTTTAGGATTTATGATCGACAGTTGATTTAAATTATTTAGCTGGATCTTTAAGTGACCTGTTGGTCAACACAAGAGGGCAGCCACTCTACATATGAGAATCGTATGACAGTCAAGCTGACATTCAATTCTGAGAGTCTCAATGTATCCAGGGCGGCACGGTGGCGCGGTGATTAGCACTGCCGCCTCACAGCAAGAACGGCCCGGGTTCGTATCCCGGCTCGGGTGCCTTTCTGTGTGGCGTTTGCACGTTCTCCCCGTGTCCGTGTGGGTTTACACAGGGTAGTCGGGTTTCCTTCCACAGTCAAGAATACATGCTGCTGCATAGGTTAATTGGTCTGCTGACTAAATTTCCCCCAGCGTCATCAGAATTGAAAAGATGACGCTGGGTGGACCTTCCAGCAAAACGTCGGTAATATCTTTGAAAGTAAGTGCTGTGTGTGCTCGCTCGCTTCTCCAACATATCGACGGGTGCAGAACACTTACATACCTTTTCACGTGACCTAAAACTCATAAACAAAGCTTCACTATGGTGTCCAAATCTAAAACAAAGTGTATGTGCTGCAGTACCGCACTATAAAACCGGTGCCGTGAAGCGGCAGCGGTGCGGCACGCAGATGGTGTCACCTGGGGAGACGCGGTGTCCGATGTGAGCGAAGATCTGCGCACCGACGCTGTGGTTGACCGGTTCTCCCACCTGACAGCGACCCACTCCCAGGTGCTGCAGGACTATGGCCATGGCCATCGCGTCGATCGACTGGACAAAACCTGTAAGGAAAAAAAGCATTGATGTAAGTTCTTTTTAACAGCGAGCCAACTGACACTCTTGACACTGGGACATAATAACATGGCCCTCTTTTGTGGCTGTGAAGTGAAAAATCCTTCTAGAATTTGTGAAGTAAAGCAACAACGGTTCGCACCTCCGTGCTTTGTCCACTTAATCGGCACGTGGTCTTTATTTGAATTGGATTCATATTTCACCTCTCGAACGTAATAGTAATCTGTGGGAGTGCTTGCTTGTTTTGTTCATTTCTCATTTGTTTGTGGACCATGGGGCAGGGTTAAACACCAGTGAACAGTGCGTGTTGATGATGGCCTTCATCAACTAGCATTGACAAGAGTAATAAGACATCACTTATGCTTGTATACTTGCGAATCCTACTTCGTTTTCGGTAGGCATAACATAATCGTATTCGATAACGCTTATGACCAAATAACCCAAGATCTCGTTAGAATCTAAGCTAGGTTTAGCCTGGACAGTGTTTGCATCAGCATGGATACAATAAAACAGGGGTTGTAGACTGCTGCGGGGCTATGTTGTGGGTAGCAGAGGGCAGTGCAACAAAATCCATATATGCGTTGTACTTTCACCAACCCACGCTGAGAAGCACGGCGAAGTTATGGCTAAATAAACCCGACGCCGACCAAAGTGTAGGGCGGCCGTCATCCAACAGCGGAATGGCAACGGGTATTTTCGTGTATGGTAGAAAACGTCTTCGTTTACCATCCTGATCGACTGCCAAATCCGTGGAGTACTTGGCTGGCTTCATTGTCCCAGAAAAATCGGAATCCCTGCAGAGCCTACGAGCGACATCTGCCTCGGCACCCTGCGCTACCAACATGGCCTCGAACTTGGCCAGGGCAGAGCCATCTTTCAACACGCTCCTGATCCGTGCCTCGCCCTCTTCAACTGACCCCACCTTGCCGATTGCCTTCAGCAACAGGCCACCTGTCCCACACAACAAAGACAGAGGAAAGCAGCGATTTATCAAGTCTCTTCCCAATTTCTTCGTGAAAATTTTAAGTCGGTTTTTTCTATTTTTTTTTCTCGATAAAGGAGTCGAGACTCTAATTTCAGCCGGTGAGGACTTTTGAGCTCAGCAACCGTTTGACGAGGATGACCACAGCACCGAGAGAGTCAGCTATGGTGGCAGTTACTGGACACTGCAAGGAGGGAATGTGCAATCTAACCAGAGCAAAGGAGTGATTGAAGACTTATTCCTTGATGGCGGTATTCCATTTATACGTAATTGTTCAGTAAATAGGTCTGCTAATTTTGTAACATATTGTGGTCTTGCTTAATTAATGATATGCACGGTTTTTTTTCCCATCTTCCAAAGGAGAACTTTGCCCTTTGGTCAGAATTAGATTATGCGGTTACTTCTCGGTAACTAAACCAATCACAATATTATCGGATACAAAGCAGCCTGTAGGTACTCTCTGACCTTGCTTGGTGACCAGTTGCACCAAATCATCTGGACCTTTGCCCTGCAGGCATTCCACAGTCTCCATCACCTCCAGGGCATTGCCCACCCGCCGCCCAATGGGATTTTCCATCTTACTCAGCACTGCCATTGTGTGGATGCCACATTGTGTTCCTACTTCGACCTGTGAAAATGACAGAAATGCTTTGCTTTAAAAAAGACGGCAAGTTCATATGTCAAAGCGGGTTGTTAGCGGCGTGAATAATAGCAAGCTACCCGAAAGTAACATGTTATTGTTAGTTTTGATCAAAATGAATGAGTGAGTCAATTGTTATATGGTGTCCCTATTAGACATCAGGGATTACTCGGAGCACAGTGCATCTGCACTCTACGTCAAACTACCCATTATCACGCTTGTGATAAAATCATATTCGGTAGCATATGTGTAATACTTAAGTACACTAACTGAACTAGAGAACTGTACTATAATCACAGATAGGAATTTAATTTAGTTACATTTGGTTGTCCATTTTATTATTATTATATAGTGCTCTGATTACAAATTTGATACAGATCTGTAAAGATCTGCCATTCTCAACCGGTGGGTCGCGACCCATCAGTGGACCGCGAGCGCCACCTAGCGGTCCGTGGAGACCAGACCCGAGTGGGCCTTGAGGTGCAAGAGGTTGAGAAGCTTACCTGCCTTAGATTACAGTTGTCCCCAGTACACAATGTTCCCCAATGGTGAATGGCTATCCATTGCATATTTTTTAAATGGGGCATTGTCACGCACACACATTTTGTGAATGGTAGAGCGGATAAGCTATGGTAGTGTCACCTAGTCGGATCTGCATGTCAGAAATCCAACCTGAGTAAGTTCGACCTCGTAAATATAAACTATATATTCACACAACACCTCACTGAAATGACTGCCGCAGTCTAAGAAGGAGTTGTCTGACAATCATACGCAGATAAGCTACTTGCATGACGGATGAGACAAAGCTAATACACAACAGGGTGGTCCAGATGTCTTATGACCCCCCATTACATTCCCCAAAACTTAATGTTTTTGGATGCCAATGGGTGTGTGATGTAATGTAAGCAATACCAAAATGGCATATAAACTCTATGACTCTGAAATACATCAGGGTTACGTAATATAGAAGTTAACGACAAAAAGGAAAATAAAAATTCGTAGTCAATTAAACGGGGGTCACCAGTCTCCTGGACCAACCTGTCCAAACCAATTTAATGTAATTTGTAAAACAACTTATTACACACGACTCATTATAATTAAAAAAAAATCATGTACTGCACATTTTGAGTTAGAAGGTAATACAAACATATCAGGCAATGTATGTATACTGTACGTTATTTCGTATGATGTACGTCATTTTAATTTTGTGCGTTGGTACCATTGACACTGCGAGTTGCCGAGCACTGTCCCGAGTCTTGTAGAAAGCGGCGTTTCCATACTTCACATCCAGGACCAGCGCAGAGAGGTTCTCACACGCTTTCTTAGAGATTATTGATCCTAAAGAATGCAGCGACAGGAATATTATTTTCCCGCAACGTGAGCGTATGTGACTCGGATTCTGGTATAATTATGCACGTGTGTTGTTGTTGCGGGTGGCACGGTGGCGCGGTGAGTGAGTAGCGCTGCCGCCTCACGCAGCAAAACGTTTGCATGTTCTCCCCGTGTCCCCGTGTTTTTTTCCGGGCACTTCGGTTTCCTCCCACAGTGCAAAGACATGCTGTTGCATAGTTAATCGGCTTGCTGACTAAATTGCCCTCGGTGCCCTGTGATGGACTGGCGTCCCATCCGGGGTATAGCCATGCCTTGCGGCCTGTGTCTGCCGGGATATGCTCAGGCTCACCGCAATTCTGTACAGGCTTAAGCGGTTTCTGACAATGAATTAATGCACGTTGTTGTTGTGATGTTCGTTACCGGTCACTAGTGGGATGCTGTCCACTGTCGATGTCACATCACGGATCGCATACATGATCTTGTCTGCAGGAACCAGATTCTCTGTCTGCCCCACAATGCAGCAGCCCACCGTCTCCAAAATATGCAGAATCTAGAGTCAAAGAGGCCAGACAATATTACGTGGATACAAATGTACCCAGTTTACTGATGTAGCTTTTTATGGCTCGATTCATGATGGTTGCTCTTCAGAGCTGATCTTTCAGGATAGCCGTGTCGAGCGATCTCTCTCTCTCTCCCTCGCGACGTTTCGCCTCTCATGAGGATGCTTCCAACGTGGGAGGCGAAACGTCACGAGGGAGAGAGGGGGAGCGATTGACACGGCCATCCTGAAAAAACAGCTTTGGAAAGCAATTCTCAAGCCGACTCGAGCCAAGTCAGTAATCTATTTATCAGGCATTGGGTCCATTTCTGGGATCGGTATTGACGCAACTGTTAACATTACACAACTGTGAGTTCCTCTTTCACTGTTATTGCATCCACGAGGAACATTGAAAAGACAAACACCCTGCGTGTCATGCTGACACGTTTAATCAAACAAATCTGAAACGCTTTTGTTTCAATGGCTCATGTTAACCAAGGGGTGCCGCCGGCATGGTGTAATAATTATCGCATTGGAATTGTAACCCAGAGGTCACCGGTCCAGTTCATTCTCCAACCACAGCAGTGTAAGCAATGGGAACGTTTTTAAATCCTCTTGTATTTGTCCACCCAGTAGTATCAATAGGATCAATACGGGTTCGTTGATCAGCAGCTTGTGCTTGTTGGAATCAAGAGTGCATACTTTCAACTCTTCCAAGACACCCGGCAGTCGAGGAAAAGTAGACCAAATACCCTCTTGCTCTCACGGAGGAATTTCCCCCAGCAAATGGCGTGAGAAAAAACATTGCAAGGCTGCTCCTTTACCTTTTGGCAAACGTTAATCACTTCTTCTTCTTTGCGATTCTCCGAAGCACGATGGTCAGCTTCTGGACATCGTTGTCTTTCAGCTCGGCCTCGAAGTGTTTGGTAGAATTCGCAGGCAATACCATGTATTACCTGACAGGTATCGCGACGTGAACGCTTCTACCTTGACCCCCGTTAATCACTTGCACGGGGCCTCTGCAGTGGTCACAATTACCTCTTGCTGGCTCTGCTGCACGCGGTACCCTGGGATGGACTCGAGCTTGTCCAGTGTGCCCCCCGTGTGGGCCAGCCCACGGCCGCT
Organism: Geotria australis; assembly: GCA_036362915.1. NCBI lineage: Eukaryota > Metazoa > Chordata > Hyperoartia > Petromyzontiformes > Geotriidae > Geotria > Geotria australis. The sequence goes on along the minus strand of JAZEWU010000011.1, from coordinate 9,561,428 downwards.
TATCATCGGCACCTGTCGGAAAACACCCCAGGGACGGCGCAGCGAGTTTGAAGCATCACCATAAACAACGGTCACCGTGCCCTTACGTGCCTGTACACTGGGTTGCATGCTTATGAAGATTAAAGGTGCATGATGGTTGGTGGGGGCGTATTGGTTCTCACGCTGTGCTATGAAACCGGTCACCTGGATGAGAATCCCAGCCATGGCTAGTACGAGAGGTCAGCGACGTCTGAATTAGTTTTGGGCGTGATAAAGGGCTTTAACAATGTTTTAATTCTTTATTATTATCATTATTCTAACACATCTAGACCAGGGATCCTTAACCCTTTGTACCTCAAGGCCCACTTGGCCCCCACGGACCGCTAGGGTGCGCTTGCGACCCACTGATGGGTCGCTAAATAGCATCGAGGAGAGACGGCGCTTTGTAACAACGTGACCGTGACCATGTCTCCTGCTCAACATACAGTGGCACATGAACTGGCACGTGAACCTCATTGCGCAAACCTTGCATCCGCAGGCGGCGAGTGCTGGCGCGAGGGGAAGGCTCACTTTGTCTCCGACCCCACCGGTGGAATGTTTGTCTACCACGAGCCCGTTCCATTCCTTGGGCCAATGCAAGCTTTCCCCCGAGCCAAGCATGGCACGGGTCAGTGCCGCTGTCTCCCTCGCGTTCATGTCCTTCAGCCGTATCGCCATAAGCATTGCCCCTGCGCACAACAAGAACGGTCGTTTGTGCCGTTTGACGGCAAAGGTTACACTCAAATGCTTTGGAAATAATACGGTACAGTTGGTGTTCGTGCCATACTAATGGGGCAAGGCTATGCCAAAGGGCACTGTGGTTTATAGGTGAGTATAGTCTGCCAGTAAGGGGGTGGTGTTGCCATATGGGTTTACGTAGTTAAGTCATTGCGAGGTCGTTTTTTTTACGTGGCAAATTTCACGTTATGATGAATTTCGCATTATGAGAAGTCTGATGGTCCCTCCAACGGGGGAGGCGAAACGTCGCAAAGGAGACAGCTATCCCGAGGGAGCAACTTCTTGAGAGCGATTCTTTCATGGCAAATATCGACCGTGGCATCGCCAGGCATGGCCTACTCTTTTTCGGATAACGTCATGGGATCTTTACCATTCAATGCAAAGCAGACGGTGTGGGATTTTTTTGCAGTTAACGCAACCGCAGTATTAACTAGGGCGTCCGCCGGGGATTGATTGTCGAACTGCAAAACCTTATCGGCAATCGCACTACCCCTTAGCCATGTCACCGGCCCCTGCACGAGTGGTACCTGTGGTCACATACCTAGTTGGGCACCCTCTATGGTTCTCTTTACCACTCCTTGAACGAAGAACTCGATGTCCTTGTCGTTGAGGACACCGCCATCCCTTTTGATTCGGATAAGCTCGGGGATCGGGGTCGCAGCCATCTGCAAGCAATGAGAAGTTAACGCTTGATCTCACATGTTGGGCATGACTTGAGCTGGGCGGCACGGTGGTGCCGTGAGTAGCCCTGCCGCCTCATAGCAAAACGCCTGGGTTCGCATGCCTTTCTGTGTGGAGTTTGCACTGTCTGCTGGGATAGGCTCCGGCAGGATTAAGTGGGCGCTGATAATGATGATAATTTGAGTTCTTATTTATATTAACATGGCTATAAAACGCCTTCGACACTGAATAAATATGTACGCGTTATACATTTAAAATTATTATTAATACATGGTAATGAATCGGGCGGCACGGTGGCGTAGTGGGTAGCGCTTCCGCCTCACAGCAAGAAGGTCCTGGGTTCGAATCTCGGCTCGGGGGCCTTTCTGTGTGGAGTTTGCATGTTCTCCCCGTGTCCTCGTGGGTTTTCTCCGGGCACTCCGGTTTCCTCCCACCGTCCAAAGATATGCTGACAGGTTAATTGGCGTACTGACTAAATTTCCCCAGGCGCCATGCGATGGACTGGCGTCCCATCATTGGTGTTCCCCTGCCTTGCGCCCTGTGTCTGCCGGGATAGGCTCCGGCTCACCGCGACCCTGTACAGGATTAAGCGGTTTCTGAAAATGGATGGACGGTAATGAATCATGGTTCAACTTCTGCTTTTGCTTTCCAGAGATTTAAAAAGATCTGGCGCATTCATGGCTGTGAATAATGTTCACATGTACAAGACAGTACATTCCAACGTATTACACAATTTGGAACGTAGACGAAACGCGAGGAATGTATGACGGTTAAACACCTTCCCCTAAAATAGTACTACAGAAGTAGAGTGCATCATATATTTGTAAATTCACCTCTGGATGACAGCAACGTAGTAACGCATGTATGAGAGACCAGTATAGCCTGTTCCATTATTACAAAACATCGCACATGCCTGAGTAGACCAACATACCTTCTAGAAACTGGCTGGCCTCTCTCGTGCGCCCTCGATAATAATAATAGCATTTATACAGCGCCTTTCACCCGAGGGTCACAAAGCGCTGCACAAAGCCGCGGCTTTTTATAATCTGTACCGTGTAGTGATGGCAGGCGCGTCGCAGCTGCGGGTATTTCACAGAAACATGTGTCGTAACACCGGCGGCTGCGACGCGCCTGAGTGATGGCACAAGGCACAGCGGTGGGAACACCGTTTGACAAACCAGCATCGCGCCATCGCGGCGGTGGTTTGACATGAAGCTATGATTAACACGAGCTGAGCTTGCCGGCAGGGAAGGAACGCGTCAAATAAGACGAATCACCCAGCAAATTCTATTATCCGCTGAATTATTTGCGATTCTATTACTCCGCGGTAAAGAGGATTAAAATCATGGCTAACCCCGCGGATTACAGGGTTCGCGATGTTGGTCCTCCCC
>JAZEWU010000011.1:9542699-9553889 GCA_036362915.1 Geotria australis | reverse complement strand
TGCCTGCGAATTCTACCAAACACTTCGAGGCCGCGCTGAAAGACAACGATGTCCAGAAGCTGACCATCGTGCTTCGAAGAATCGCAAAGAAGAAGAAGCAAGCTGAAGCTGGTCAGTAATACTTGGTATTGCCTGCGAATTCTGCTATATAAATGCTATTATTATTACCAAACACTTCGAGGCCGAGCTGAAAGACAACGATGTCCAGAGGCTGATCATCGTGCTTCGAAGAATCGCAAAGAAGAAGAAGATCTCATTGTCAGAAACCGCTTAGTCCTGTACACTGTACAGGGTTGCGGTGAGCCGGAGCCGGCAGACACAGGGCGCAAGGCAGGTCTATATACAGGATGGTACGACATTCCATCGCAGGGCACCGGGGGCAATTTAGTCTGCCGGCCAATTAACCTATGCAGCAGCATTTATTTGGACTGTGCGAGGAAAACGGAGTGCCCGGCGAAAACCCATGCAAACTCCACACAGAAAGGCACCATTCGAACCTGGGGATTTTGCTGTGAAGCGGAAACGCGCGCCACCGTGCCGCCCCTGGTTAGTATATGTACTCGCGAATCCCAACATTCGCCAGTATCGCCACCATAAGAGAAATTAGATATATATAGCAGGCAACGTTTCTGGAAATCGTCCTTCTTAATAGCATGTTTTGGCCATCGTCACAGCACGTGAAGGGTCATTGCCGTAAACGTCGTTTATTATATACTTTTAAAGCTGTGTTATTTAACTAATGTGTTAGGTTTAGTTTATTTGTGCTTGTTAATTGTACTGCCCACGCAGCGTTACCACATCATTTGGTTATAAGCAGTGCCTGTGGCGAGGCCTTGCATATCCAGCGTTCCCACATACATACATGCATATGCTTGCTTTTTCTTCCTTGTTTTTATTTTCGATCTACCAATAGAATGGCTATGTACTGACGTGGTAGGAATTTTATATATATAATCGGCTCTTGCTTAAAACGTTATACAGTGTTTGTGGTTAAAACAATTTTTTAAACCCCGCTTAAAATTAAATCAATACAAACTATATATCTGGAGGTAAACAAAACCCCTCTGATATGAAAGTCAGTAACGCATTTGTTTCAGGCAGCACAGCGAGCTCACCGGCTTGCCTCCGGCCACGTGTTTGTCGAATGGAGCCGGGGTCCTTCGTTAGCAGTGCGCACAACACGTGGTGGTGGTAGCGCTCAGTGCTGTGTACCAGCGCTCGGCCTGTTCATCACATACCCGGTAAGTGCTCGATACACTTATACTGTGGGGCACTTAATGTTTACTTTGCCATCCTATGTTTTATCTTTCTGTCTGATTATCCCATTGGTATTGAATGCAGCAGTGGTAGGTGATGTGAGTAGCGTTGCCTGGCCTGCACTTAAGGGTGCTGTGTACTGTAAGACTCTACAGTTGTGTGAGGTACCATTAGGAGTTGCTGCTGCTCTATTTAAAGAATATACATCTCGAGTTTGATGGTACCGGTTTCGGTTCCCAGGTCGGGTATCTTTCTGTGTGGAGTCTGCTGGTTCTGCCCAGTGTCTGCGTGGGTTTTCGCCGTGTACTCCGGTTTATTCCCACAGCCCAAATACATGGACTGTTGACTAAATTATCCCCTGGTGGCCTGCGATGGACTGGCGTCCTATCCAGGGTATAACCCTGCCTTGCGCCTTGAATCTGCCGGGAGAAGCTGTACAGGATTGAGCGGGTGCTGACAATGAATGGATACATCTCTAGTTTGTACTTATAAGTACTCTTATTGGACGAGAGCGAATTCGTGGCGACATCTATAGTACGCTGGGCTTGAACATTCGCGGCTATTATAAACTAATAAACGTGTTTCTCAGCACGTAAAGCACTAAATGCTACAGCGGTGTAGTCAATTCGCCCACGGCATTCTGGACCAATATTTATCTGCGTAATTTGTCTAACAGGGTTTTGCCCGTCCCTGATTAAACATATACAGTGTTAGTATTACAGTATGTAATTGATAATCGTAGGGAGAACGACGCACTCAATAGCATAGGGATCTGTTATTACTTTTGTTGTTTTATACAAGCATGTTATGTCAATGGTACACATTGACGTGACGGGTGCGTTGTATGAAATTAGTTATGCCTTTTTCATGCTTCACATTCACAATAACTTCTTCTATGCGATTCTTCGAAACACGATGGTCAGCTTCTCGACATCGTTGTCTTTCAGCTCGGCCTCGAAGTGTTTGGTAGAATTCGCAGGCAATACCAAGTATTACCTCACAGGGATCGCGACGTGAACGCGTCTACCTTGACCCCCTTCACAATAACTGACGGGTTTACAGTACTGTGCAATGGTTTAGAGCCATTGTGCCTGACGCGATACGATACGACCTCCTGATCACACGTGTGCTGCCGTCTTGTAGGCCTGAAGGATGTCTCGCAAAAAGGTGGACAACCGCATCCGCGTGTTGATCGAGAATGGCGTCAGCGAGAAATACAGGACCCTTTTTGTTGTCGTTGGAGACAAGGGGAAAGACCAGGTAACTTGTGACAATGCACAAAATACCTCGTCAGTGTCCTGACATACATCTGTGCACAGCCGCATTGGATACAAACTATACCGTATTAGAAATCAAACTATCAACGTATTTGTCATGTGCTGTTGTTTGTAGGTTGTTATTTTACATCACATGCTGTCAAAGGCTGCGGTCAAAGCCCGCCCGTCAGTGCTGTGGTGCTACAAGAAGGAGCTGGGTTTCAGCAGGTAACAACAGATTGTGCCTGTCCTGTTTGCTGTTCGTGGTATCGCTTCTACATTTACTAGTTGAAACATAATAGTGGACATCCATTTGTCTATCCACTCCTGGATGAAACCAAATTTCACCGCTCTGGTGAGTACGCAGTTGTGATGGACCTCAGGACTCGATAAGATATTGTCACTGATGCTAGCCGTGAGAGGGACTCAAACTAACGTGGCCAGCTTCTTAGCATATGGTGTATGAAGCATTGGGCCACTGCTAATCTTATGAATAAATAAAAGCATATAACCCCATTGTAATTTGTTTCCAGTTTAATATCTGAAGCTAAAAGTCCAGCAGAGGGGCTAGATATGTGACATGACGTATAGAGGGTAGCGAGTGTCGGTGATGTGCAGCATCAAGAGGTTTGGCCATGACGACATCTTATTCTCATATTTAAGTAGTATTCCATATTTGTGCCAACGGAGACCATCATTTCAGTGATTGTTACACCTCTGTTGTGCAGCCACCGGAAAAAGAGGATGCGCCAGCTTCAGAAGAAACTGAAGACCGGAACCCTGGATGTGAAGCACGATGATCCATTTGAACTGTTTGTGGCAGCGACCAACATCCGATACTGCTACTATAACGAGACACACAAGATTTTGGGAAACACCTTTGGCATGTGTGTGCTGCAGGTGAGTGTAATGCAAAAGCTTGCTGTAATCGGATTCTGAGTGTTACTCGATGGAAGGTTCAACTTCTTGCTTCACCTGCTGTGGGAGCTTCTTCAATAATTGGACTTTGGGGACCTTGAGCAACCGACATTTACACAGACCGAAGTGTTGAATGTCATGCCAAAAACACACAGTACAACCTAATAACGGATCAGAGATCTTCTACAGCACGTCCACGAACGCTGGGGAAGTTTTAATGAATAATGCGGGAATCGAAAGGCCTCAGGCAGGACCTTCTTTCTGTGAGGTGCAGGTGTTCCCACTGTGCCACTTGCCACATGTGAATATGGGCATATAGAAATGTGACGACGTACTTTCTCAAACTATGACGGCATGTGTGGTTTTATTTGCAGGATTTTGAGGCAATAACACCAAATCTGTTGGCCAGAACGATTGAAACAGTAGAGGGTGGAGGACTTGCTGTCATCTTGCTCAGGACGATGAACTCACTCAAGCAACTTTACACCATGACCATGGTAAGACACCAATGAAAACTGATCAATAATAATCCAGTTTATCTAGGTTGTATCACGGAGTCGCAAAGACTATTTTTCAGGAGGGTACTGTATTTGTAAATTTAACTAATTTCATTAATGAATGGAAGAAAACCAGAGCACACAAAGGAACAACATGTATACTAAGGAATAACACTCAGAGTTCCACAGAGTTGGATTAAGGTATATAGATTAAGGTATATAGATTGCAATTTCCTGGTAAACTCAAGTCAACCACACCAGATATTTCCAGTCCCTCATCCTAGTACATATCATGCTTACTTTCTGTTGTCTGAAGAGATTGGGCACATTAGGTTATGAGCAATGATATCCCACAAACATCTTCTTTCATACATTGTTGGTATACAATTATGTGACACTAATACTTGTGCATGTAATTGTGCAGGATGTCCACACTCGGTTCAGGACGGAGTCACATCAAGATGTGGTTGGAAGATTCAATGAGAGGTGATGTTTTTTTAAATGTACATGGAATTGTTTAATATTTTTGTGCAGTGCAGTCGAGTGTGACTGAACCTAAATTTCAACTTTTACATACCATGTAAATAGTGTGATTTTAAAAGTAATGCTGCTAAAGCTTATACGAGCTTATATTTGTGGAATATTATGTTGCTATTTAAATCTCTGAGCTTTAACCTCTGCTTTGTATGATCAAGAAAATATTTAGAATTAATGGTAAAAAAATAAACTTCCATTCACATTTTTTGGAATAAAATTCAAATCAAATCTTCTGTTCACCAACTTTGTGTGCGAAATATTATTCGTGCACCAATTCATTTGTCTGTTGCTATGTCAAGTAACCTTGGTCTGTGAACAGACGCACTTGTCGGTTTTTCTGCACAGATGCCTATAATATACTATTGATTTTATGTTGCGTGTACTATACAGTATAATATTAAATATTGTGTTTCGCTATTGGGTTTAAGAATATATACATATGTACAACAGTACAAAAAACGTCCAAATCTCGAAAACATGTGCATCACTGCTTCGTATACACTACAGTTAAACATTAAATACTGGTTTGTGTTCCGACTTGCAAACAAATTGACTTACAAACGGAACTCGGGGACAGAGCCCGTTTGTAACCCGGCGACTCTCCGTATAGGACAGCCATTAACATTTGTGAGCAGAGGTGGCCTTGTATCTCGGGTCACAGCACTGAGCTCACATCACTGAGAACCTGGCTCCAATCCAGGCAGACACCTGTGATTAAACGCACTTCCCGGGTGTATTGAGTTTATGGTCTCAACCCAGTCAGCAATAAGTGACCCCAAAAAAACCCTGTCACATAAAATTCGGTCTTTCATTTACTTTGGCGAAATTCCAGCGCTTAGACATTATAAAGAAATTATTTTGACAGCGTTACGCTGCTAATTGCTGAGTTTTTAATTAAAATGTCTTCAGCTCGGGGCACAATGCCAACAGCACAATTGTAATGTCATTTGCGAAAAAGTTCATTTTTTTACGTGTGTAAAATTCCACCAAACGGTGCAATGATGCTGTCTTTTTAGATTCATCCTGTCTTTGTCCTCATGCAAGACGTGCATGGTGATCGACGACCAGCTAAACATTCTCCCCTTGTCGTCCTACACCCTCTCCATCACTCCTCTGCCCCCCAAACCCCAGGCAAGTCTCCACTAACACCTTCATTAGTCAACTATTAGGTCCTGCCTGAGGCGGTTCGATTCCCGTTTTGGCCACCTTTCTGTGTGGAGTTTGTGTGTTCTCCCCTGGTTCTGCGTGGGTTACCCCCGAGTTCTCCGGTTTCCTCATACAACTAAAAATCACTCATTAATGAATTGGCCGATAACATTGTAATATATAGGCAGCAGTGTCTGGCGGGTAGGCGCCGACTGATCGCGTGGCTGGCTCCTCACCTCTTTACGGTTTCCTCGTGCCTATGAATCATTCTCTCTTTGAATGAATACCTACGACATTGAATGAATACTGTGCGCGTTTTCAATTGTAAATGTAAGTTTCATTATTTCTCTATTACAACCTTCAATAGCACTGTTTGTTGCCGGCCGCTTCCCACTTTGGGCCCTTTATACTGCTCAGTAACCGTGATTAAAGAAAAACACGCACGACTGGCCATGCGTGCTATCACACCAGGCCTCAGCCGTTAATGAGCAGCACGGACATCTCGCTCTCTACAGAATAAAGTAACGTGTGATTTCACGTCCGTTATATGTTCTTAGGATGAAAGCTTGAGCCCCAATGAAATTGAACTCAATGACCTGAAGGAGTCTCTTCAAGACACCCAACCCGTGGGTGTGTTAGTCAGCTGCTGCAAAACCCTTGATCAGGTAAGGAAGGACTTTACAGTTTGAGTGCCATCGAAGCCGTGCTTTCAAAGTAGCATTATTGTGCACTGATTTGCAGCCACGGTTGGTTTCCTATACTGAATGCAAATAATGCAAAGGACACTGTCTGCTACATGCATCAGTTTCTGAAAGTGCAAGAAACCTTTTGAAATTGATGCAAATTGTGTCTCGCCGATCTGCTCATATGCAATATATATCCCGCAAACAGTCATTCGTAACAACCTGCTCCTCTAAATAAATAACAAAGAAGCAAGATCATGCACGTGCTAGGCTTCTGTAATAATTTCCAACAAGCAGTTATCCTCGCAAGTGTTGAGCTAGCAATAATATTCCATTTCAAGCCACGCAAGATGACGCCGTGTAATTATGCAATGGGGAGTCAAGGCGCATGCATAGCCGCCATTCCCAACCAGTGGGTCACGATCCTTCAGCTGGCCGCGAGCACCACCTAGTGGTCCGGGGAGACTCTACCTCAGATGAGTATTGATGTAGGTTTTCATGGCTCGATGTATCAGAGTTGCTCTCAAGAGCTGCTCTTTGGGGCTAGCCGTGTCGAGCGATTCTCCTCTCTCCTTCGCGACACGCCGTCTCCCACGCTGGAACTTGATGGATATAAACGCCCGACACAGCTATCCAGAAAGAGCGGCTCTTCTGAGCAAGACTCAAAGCGACCTCATCTCATAGCCAGGCAGGACAGTGCTAACGCGTTAACGCGACTCAGCCCTAGTGGACAGCGTTACGAATTAGGATTCCACAGTCTGGTATCGTTTGCCGCCGACGTTTGCAGGCGAAGGCCGTGCTGAAGTTCATCGAGGCCATCTCGGAGAAGACGCTGCGAAGCACCGTGGCGCTGACGGCCGCTCGCGGTCGGGGGAAGTCCGCCGCCATGGGCTTGGCCATTGCCAGCGCCGTGGCGTTTGGGTGACGCTCTCACCTAACACGGCTGCGCTCGACGCTCACACACACCGAATCGCGATGCGCCACTTTTCGTGGCTGCACGGTGCGGAATGGCGTCGCGCGTCCGCCCCCGCATCGCGTGACCACCCCCTGCACACCCGGTGCAGCGCTCGTGCGCGAAACGAATTTAATTTTCCGTCCGTTCGCACATTTTCACACTTGGTTATGTGATCTTAATGTCATCTGCGTTCGCTTGCTTGTCAAACGCACAGTATCCAATCTGCACGTGGTGCGGCTGTAATTTTCTCTGGACGTTCACGTAAATGACCTTGTTACTTAGCCGCCTATACCGCGGTGGTCAGTGATTTTTGTTATAGGACGTTGTGCAGTATGTTGGTTTTGTGTTGTATATTCATCGTCATCGTCCCGTCAACAGGTATTCCAACATCTTCGTGACCTCGCCAAGCCCAGACAACTTGCATTCGCTGTTTGAGTTTCTTTTCAAGGGCTTTGACGCCTTGCAGTACCAGGTGAGTGGGGTTTCTCTCACAGTGATAATGAAAGCGATTTTGTTTAATATCACTCTTCAGATCTCCCTTCGCACACTGCAAGTAAACAACAGGAAGTGGCACACTAATGTGTCTGCTTTCATTTTACATTTTATAAAGGTATACTTTTGAAATAACTACTTTAACCACTTAAATTCAAAGTGCTCATGTTCCTTAAATTTAATATTAACGCCTCATTTGCAGGAACACTTGGACTATGAGATCATTCAGTCCACCAACCCGGAGTTCAACAAAGCCATCGTGAGAGTCAACGTCTATAAAGAACACAGGCAGACCATCCAGGTATGTGCAGGAGTGCCGCCCGGTTTTCACCGGCCCACTTGATTACATTGTTTTGCACCCAGTTGCTGTACGGTGGGCGGCACGGTGGCGCGTTGAGTAGTGCTGCCGCGTCACAGCAAGAAGGCCTTGGGTTCGATTCCCAGCTCGGGTACCTTTCTGTGTGGAGTTTGCACGTTCTCCCCCTGTCCGTGTGGGTTTTTGCTGGGTACTCCGGTTTCCTTCCACAGTCCAAAGACATGCCGCCTAGGTGAATTGACCTGCTGACTAAATTTCCCCTGGTGCGCTGAGATGTTGTATCTTGTTTACCCCTCCCCCACTAGACAACTGTTAAAAAGAACTACGTAGCTCAACGGTTCCTTCCAGCTTAAATCACAACTGACTGATTGACTGACCAGTCTGGCTTGGTGAGATTAAAGCTTTTCGACTTCTTGTCGGCAGTACATCCATCCAGGAGACGCAGCCAAACTCGGGCAAGCAGAACTGGTGGTGATAGATGAAGCGGCTGCCATTCCTCTTCCGCTTGTTAAGAGCCTACTCGGCCCGTACCTGGTCTTCATGGCGTCTACCATCAATGGGTGAGTGTTGTTCCTGTGCCAGTTAGTTTTGTAGTTTGTATTTATTTCCCTGGCATTGCATCTAGCCAGATTGCTGCCCTCTGTATGTTATTCAGAATTGAAAAAAACGTATCTGTCCCTGCGAATTTGTTTTATATGGCCACATGGGGCCTACCACTTCCAAACGGCTTCCAAATGTTATCCATCACTGTTTCGGCCATACTAATCAGGTTCTAGACTAAAATATTTTTGACCTGCAAAACACCATGTTGCTAAACTTCACACGCGCAGTCACTTCTGTCACTGCCAGGCCATCTATACAGTCGGCGGTAGTGCCCAGGTGAGAAGCCTGCCAATGGTAATTAAATGTCCAAATCATCTTACCGTCTTCTTTTATATTCTTCGAAGCGTGAGCAACAGGTACCACAGCCTGGATATTAGGGGTTGCCCAGCAGAACCTGTCTAGAGGAGAACGATGCCGTGCAGCGAGCGTAAGGTCGTGTGTGTTGTGCCGCTTGTCCTGGCCAGGTACGAAGGCACTGGCCGCTCCCTGTCGCTCAAGCTGATCCAGCAGCTGAGGCAGCAGAGCTCCCAGAGCCAGGTGACGATGAAGGCGGAAAACAAGAACACGGCCGTGAGCAAGCTCGCGTCAGGTGCGTCTCGTGAACCCGCCGCCTCAACATCGAGTCGCGACACTTTTGCCGTGCGAGCCGTTCGAACGGCGGCGAGTCGCCGAGAGATGTTTGAGCGTGTGTAACGATTTGTGCTTTCTGCCGCGACGGGTGTTTCCTTTCGCAGCGCGGAGCCTCCACGAAGTGACGCTGGACGAGTCGATCCGTTATGCGCACGGAGATCCCGTGGAGAAATGGCTGAACGACCTGCTGTGTCTCGACTGCCTCAACATCCAGCGCGTGTCCGTGGGCTGCCCGGTTCCTGACACCTGCGACCTGTATCCGATCTCGATGCTGCCGTGAATGCTGTTTTTTCATTTAATGTGCAACCGTCGAAAAGTTGGGAACTTGCTCAACAATGCAATGGTTTTATCGCGTCCGTTTCTTTTGATTTGTTTGTCGTGGTGAACGTTGTTGGGTGGCGGGGTGGCCATGCGGCGGTAACATCCGCGCCTCACAGAAAGAAGGTCCTGCCTGAGGCAGTTCAATTTCTGCCTTGGGCGCCTTTCTGCATGGACTTGGTGTATTCTCCCCGTGTTCTGCCTGGGTTTGCTCCAGGTTATTTGGATTCATCTCACAACTAAAAACACACTAATTAATGTATTGGCCGATTCCATCATATTTAGGATGCAGTGTCTGGCAAATGTTGGCGCCGGCTAACTGCATGGCTGCCTTCCCCCTCCCCAGCCTCTCTGCGGTTTCCTCGAGCTTCCAAGGCATTCTCTCGCTCTTCCAAATTAAACGAGCATGCGTGCGTTTTAAATTGTGTTATTGTTGGTTTTGGGGGGGCATCCATTTGCTCATGTAAGACTTTGCTCAGAAACATGCCCCACGTGGCTATTGCTGTTCTTTGACTTTCAGTCCTTGTCCGTGAACAGCCAGTACTCTAAAGCAAAGTCATTTTCACTTACCATCTCGTGTTCCTTTCTTTGGCTTGATCGCAGGCTAACAGCGAGTTGTGCATTAGTGCATCCCATACGCATGCTTTTTGTTCAGATGTGCTTTTTGCTTCAAGTGAGTGAGTGTCTGTTTTTTGATTTGTTATGGCTTTCCTTGACCCCAAGCTACAGTTACTATGTGAATCGAGACACGCTGTTCTGCTATCACAAAGCATCGGAGGCTTTTCTGCATAGGCTTATGTCTCTCTACGTAGCTTCGCATTACAAGGTACGCACGTCCATTCGGCGACTTTAAAATAGTTTCTTAATGTAGTGCACATCTACAACGGCGGCAAACAAAATACACGGGAGACGTTCTGGAGAAAGACCCCCACCCCCCCGCCACCACACGGACCTAGCAAATGTGCCGTGCATTATTTATCTGTTGTATATTTATGACTGTAATTAATATTTAATTTTGCTTGTCCATTCCTTTTGGGACGGAAAGCAAGAACGGTGGGTGCATTAACATGTATTGGAGGCAAAATGCAGCAAAAGGAGACAGTAAACCGACTCCTCTTTGAAATGGAGTGATTCCTCAAGAGACAGCCAGGCGTGTTGTAAATTAAAGTTTAGCTGGAGGGGATGAGGATTTTAAAGATTTAAAGACAGATGGTTCTCTCGGAGACACCTAGCTCCCTACCGTTACATACGAGCCATGGGAAGTCACCTACGGCGGTGGTGTTTGTAACAAACTCCACGGGAGAGCACGGGGGAGGAATGGAGACGGGGAAAGAGAGATCAAGACCGCAAGCGGTGCTGTTTGAGGCTTTGGTGTTGTTACCCTTAGGGCATGCCGGAAGCTGCGCTCCATTCCCAGAAGAGTATTCACTACCGCTGTGTGCCGACATGTATTAGGTCTTAGGTGCACACTTGTTTTTTTCCCCTTTGCCCAGAATTCGCCGAATGACCTGCAGATGCTGTCCGACGCGCCGGCGCACCACCTCTTCTGCCTGCTGCCACCCGTGCAGGCCACACAGAACGC
>JAZEWU010000011.1:9476921-9542694 GCA_036362915.1 Geotria australis | reverse complement strand
CACCCCCCGAGGGCACCCGATCATTGCAAGGGTTTATACGTTCCCCGCCTGTCACGCGTACCAAACGTGCACGTGCGTCCCTCGTGTAAATCAACTTCTGGATAGAGACCCCCCCCACCGTGCCATGCTCGATCAGTGCCGGTTGGTGACGGTGGGAAGCTCAGGCCCGTGAGCATCGAGGGAAAGAAAGTACAGGGTGGTCCATATGCATTGTGACCCCACGCCCCCGTTTGGTAAACGAAATGTTAAGTATAGAGTTAAACGGAGGGTCACAAGACATCTGGACCACCTGTACAACGTTGGTGTTGGTGCGCTGCACCGACACACGAGGTAGCCTCGCAGCGACCCTTAACCCTTATGCAACAGGTATTCCTCATTCCCTTAGCTTGACTTGGTTTGCGAATCATGTTTCTTTACAAGTTAATATCCTAATGTCTACTGGTCAAAGTAAATATCTTTATTAACTTTAGGAGGTTCACACAAGACGTTGGTCAGCAAGGCACACACACATTCTGTATTTGATTCCTACTGGTGGCCTTAATGGCCTATTAAGGCCACCACCAGGAGGAATCAAATACAGCACCCCGTACACTTGAATCGCTCGCATTGTTTGATAATTCCGTGGCTTTCTCTTGCAGTGTCGTTCATCATAATGTCCGACATTCTACTCTGCTGAGAGCCTCTTTCAGAAACTAGATTAATTTCAGTTCCTGGAAACAATTATATCCCGACAACATTTCGGAGGGCCGTGCGCTGCACAACCTTGAACTGCTGCGCAAGGGTATCACTGCATTGGCCGCACACGCGTCCAAAAGTTTGAAGATAACTGCCTCGTATTTTGTCCGACTTTGCCTGCTGTCGAAGAATTTTGCTGTGAGTGGCCCCATGATGGGCGGCTTGCTTTGATGGTGGCTAAATGTCACCGCGCGTGTGCGTGATCTTTCATAGGTTTGCCTAGAGGGTGAAATCTCGCAGCAGTCCATAATGAACAGTCTGGCGCGGGGCAAACGAGCGGCTGGAGACCTCATCCCTTGGACCATTTCGGAGCAGGTAGGACTCCGCACAGTGTGCGTGGGCGTCCGTTTTATCACAGGCTCGCGGAAATGTTTGGCCGGCAATGCTCGTTCGGCGAGCCAAAACTGTCCGTTTGCCCGATGCGTTTTTACGTTTGTGATGTAGTGGTAATTTCTTTACAACCTGGCAGCACCCTCGGCCATTACCCAACAGTGCTGTGCTACGGTTGCTGCCAAGCCCCGCTAAAAGAGCAATGTGTTATACGCGCGCTAAATCTCACGTTTAAATATGTTGAAAGTCTTTGCTGCTAGTTTGTTTGCGGTGGGTTTATATTTAATCGGTTTGGCTTTTGTTGAGCGGAATTGTGCATAGTTTTCGCGAGTGTGATTTGACAATTTCTGCTCTCTAATGAATGCAGTTCCAAGACCCAGACTTTGGGAGCTTGTCTGGAGGAAGAATAGTGCGCATCGCTGTGCACCCAGACTACCAAGGGGTAAGCTTATCTTACAGGCAAGCAATGAAATCGTTCAATCACAGTCGACAAAGTGCCTTAACGTTACACCAGTAATGCTGTTGTGGCTGTCTACCTCTGCCACACGCGCATGTCTGGTTCACACAATATCGTGACAAATTGGGGACCGTGTTTCCCTTGTGATGTAGAACAAACGCATTGGACTCTTACCGCCGTGCGGTAAAGGCGTCGTAATTGAGTTGCGCTGTGTTGGTGGCTGAGCTTGTTGCTGGTGATTGTTATAATGAATTGTGCGCCGGGCATGTCGCCTGCCCCCTTGCCGCCGCTTGCAGATGGGCTACGGAAGCCGGGCTCTGCGTCTCCTGCAGATGTATTACGAAGGGAAGTTCCCGTGCTTGGACGAGTTGGCCTCGCAAACACAGGGCCACATCGCCTCCATCACCAGCGACGTGAGGATCCCGTTTTTGTGAAACCCTTTCACTGCAACAGACAGGGATAGCCGTGTAAATTATACAAGGTTTTACCTTTTCTGAAACCCTTTCACTGCAACACTGAGACTATTATCTAACGCAAGCTGTCTCTAGTGGTGGGCCAATCAGTTTGAAGGACAATGCATATATTATCATAGCATTCGTTTGCGTGTTGTTGCCACAAGCATGTGTGGCTGCTTGCAAACTAGAACCTTTGCAAAAAGGTGTCCATTTGGTGTTTTAAGATCTTAACACTTCACTCATTGCCAGAATAGGTGAAACCTTGTATATTTTACATTATTTGTACACTGGCAAAAAAGGTGCCCATAGGGATAGTCGTGTCGAGCGATCCTCCCTCTCTCCTTCGTGACGTTTCGCCTCCCACGTTGGAGGCGTACCCAAGCATTCTGAGTCTCAGAACGCCTACCAACGTGGGAGACAAATCGTCTTGAAGGAGGGGGGGGAGCGCTCGACACGGCTATCTCGAAAGAACAGCTTTGGAAAGCAATTCTTATACATCGAGCTGTGAAAACCTACATCGGTACAGACAGGGATAACTTCCACCGGTTGGCTCGATAGCCCGCCACGAGTGACAGCGGCGGCGATGTATTTTTTTCAGGCGGTCGGGCTGCTGGAGGAGGTGGTGTCGCCCAGAAGGGATCTGCCACCACTCCTGCACAAGCTGAGTGAGCGTCCGGCAGAGAGGCTCGACTACCTGGGCGTCTCGTTTGGCCTCACGCCGCAGCTGCTCAAGTGAGGCCTCCCACGCGCCTCGTCGTTACGTGGTGCCCGGGATAAACGCCGCTAGCCGCTTGCAATTGAAATTAAGGAGATGATGAAAATATATATATCGTTGATTGAATACGAATAATGTTTGCATACCGAGGTGCACACCCTGTCTTTGAAAGGCTCTGCAAATGATGGGAGATGTAGAATGCTGTCCTGGCTTTTGTTGCTCTTGATTGGCACTTAAGGCCACGATGCACCCGGCCGTTTTGGAGCAATCGTTGCCAGCAATCATAATCGACAGGGCATTTACTATGACCAGCTACGGTGACCCCCTCTATGGAAATGACGCTGAGTGGTGGAGGTCTGTCTGGAAAACAATATGTATAGCGCAGCATCCATCGCAGGGGAAGAATTACCCGTGACGATTGCCCTAAAATTGCCATAATGTAGCATTGCACTTAGGGTTAATAATGTCTGCTGCTGTGTGTGTGTCTCTTACAAAATGTGCCCTGTTCATTGTGCGATCCAAAGGTTTTGGAAGCGATCAGGTTTCACCCCCGTGTATCTGCGGCAGACCCCCGTGAGTCGATGCTTTTTCGCACACCTTGCGCCGCGCGTATTTTTTCACTCCACGCATGCAAATAGTTTGGGGGAAACCGCTTTGATATTCCGGCGATACGGCAATTGTTTTGTCGAGTACTAAATTGCGGATGAAATAAACGCGTGTGCGCGCGCACGAGCGCGTGTTGCTTTACTGTTATCGCTCACGCTGTACGCTGTTGCAGAACGACCTGACGGGAGAGCACTCGTGCATCATGCTTAAAGTGCTGAACGAGGACGAGCAGACGGAGAGGATGGAAACCTGGCTCGCGGCTTACTGGAAAGGTGCGACTGTCGAGCCCTATATCGCTTGCCAGTGATTTGAACTCGTCGTGCCAGAGTGTTAATACGCTACGCCGTATATCTGTCGGAATGCGGACGCTCGTTCTTATCCGCTGCGGTTATTGTCCTAACCGCCGTGCCGTATATATCTTTTCCTCGTTGTTTTCTTTACACACCTTATCGCGGTCGCTGCAGACTTCCGACGGCGGTTCGTGACGCTGCTTTCGTACCAGTTCAGCGGCTTCCTGCCGGCCGTCTCTCTCAACATCCTGCAGAACCGCAACGTGAAAGAGAAACCGGCTCAAGGTGCCCCTGCCACGCGGCGTCGCGTCGTATAGCTCTCCCTTGCGGCCCGAAATCTCAAATAAATATTCATGGGACTTGTTAGTGAAGGGCCGCTGTCGTCTCGAGGGTTGCCTGGGGCTCGTTGGTACTGCCCCGGCTGCCCCTTCCGTTCCCTGGGGCTCGTCATTGTTGTGCTGTGCTCTCCCTTGACTTGCTTCTTCATGACCTGTGCCGCAGCGTGGCACGATCTCTCCTCTCCCATATTTATTTCCCTGACCCCTCCGCCCTGCCCTATCCTACCATCCCTCCATCTCACCACCTCTTCTACCATAATATAGTTTTTTTATATTATCGTGACACTTGTTTTGTAACGCTTCTTGAGACATGATTGCAGTTAAGCGCCGTATAAATGTAAGCTGTTTTGAGCGCTAAAAAAAAAAACAATAGGCGTTAAATTCTACAGTGTATAAATCACTCGGTTGATGGTCACTTTGGTTGAATTGCGTTGGGGTGGTGCACATGCACAATTAATAAAAACTCCACGGTTTAATAAGACTGCCACAAATAGGAAAGATACATTTTAATATCTTTATCACAGGTGACACTTTGGACAGTGGCGCAGGAGGTCTCTGCTATGACCAAAAGCCATCGTCCAAAACCCCACCGATTATACCCGTTGTCTTCCGAAGCGGCGTTGTCGATGAACGCGCGTTGACTTTCCGTTGGATCGGGTCGTCTGCCCGCCGGTGTTGACGCCACATGGGGGCGCCGTGCCGGCGCACATCGCCTCGATCTTGTTGGCAGCGCTCAGCAGGACGGAGTTGGAGGCGACCTTCAGCCCATACGACCTGAAGCGCCTGGAGATGTACTCTCGCAACATGGTGGATTACCACCTCATCATGGACCTGGTGCCGGGCATCGCACGTCTCTACTTCACCCATCAGCTGCCTGACATGTCGCTGTCTGCTGCCCAGCTTGTGAGCCCCCCACTGCCCGTTCACTCGTGCGCCCGTTCGTATGTAGCGTCTGTTAATAAGCGTAGTCGGTGAACGATAACGATACGATTTATAACACGCCACGCGAATTCCACGCCTGGTCATGGATGAGACACGGAGCCGGAGCAGCAAGGACACTGTATAGAGGAGGGGGAGTCAGCCAGGCGGTTAGCCGGCGCCTACCTGGCCGTTAGACACTGCGTCCTGTATGTTATGATGTTAGCGGCGAATTAATTTTTTTTTTCTCGTGGGAGAAAACCGGAGAATGTGTAGGAAACCCACGCAGAACAGGGGAGAACACACAAACGCCACACAGAAAGGCGCCCGAGGCGAGAATCCAACCGCCTCGTGCAGAACTTTCTTTCTTTGAGGCGCAAATGTTATCGCTGTGCCAGCATTTCCGCACCACCTTTTTGACAGCAATGGGGCGGTAAGAAAAAAATACACCACTCTGCCGCAGTTTCTGTGCTCTTACGTCTAAACTCCCCATTACTCCGACCACTGTGGTGAAGTATGGTCTCCCACGACCCACGTGGCGTCTGAGGTCCTCACCTGCCGTTCGATGGCGGCTCAAGCGTGTAATCGAACACTGTGGAGAGGCGAGGGTTGGTGGATCACCGAACGAACGTTGCGAACCTCCCTTCCCGTGGCCGTCGAGAAGGAGCCATACCCTGGCTGTCGGAGAAGGCAGTGCAGCATAAATATGGACTCCACCTGTGTTGCCTGTATGGGATAATGTGTTTCCCCCTCGCACGTAGGTGTGCTCCAGTTTCCGTCCACATGTAAACATACTCGGTTAATTGGCCGGTAACACCGCAGTATATAGAGGACCACAGAGCTTGGCCAATCGTTGGCACTGGCTCATTATATGGCTGCCTTCCTGCTTGTTTGTGGTTACCCCTCTCGCCTCTTGAGTTACTTCCTCGAGAGGCAGCGAACACTTTGTGGGGCGTTACAGGTTGCTTATAGCATCGTTGACAAAGGCCCTGTGTATCCTGTGCACAATAAACCATGCAATGGTTTTCAGAAGTATAGAATTAACCCCCAGCTTTCCTATTTTTCCTGCAGAGAACCGATTCCGTTACTCTAAATTGCCCGACTCGTTATATCTTTGTGTATACGCGAGCGTTGGGCAATCGCATGGCTACGCCGGTGCGAGCATTTGTCGTTGTAAAGCTCGCAGCGCCTGCGGAGAGCCCGCTGACACGTTGTTGTTATAACTTTGCCGACCACACAGGCTCTCCTGCTGGGCGTGGGGCTGCAACACAAGTCTGTCGAGCAGCTGGAGAAGGAGATTGACCTTCCCGTCAGCCAGCTTATGGGGCTTTTCAACCGCATCATGCGCAAGGCTGTGCAGGTTCTTGAGAAACCCACCCCCACGCCCCTACGGTTCTGCCTCTCTCTCTTCTCTCCTCTGTGTTGTCGGGTTTGTACCGGCTGCTGCTCGGCACGATGTCCGACATATCGCTCCACCTGCCGGGAGCTTATTCGGGAACTCAATCGAGCAGCTCTCGTTCTCAATTATCCAGCGTTGCCGGCTGCTGTTGGTGTCTGATGTAGGCTGGCTGATTTTGTGAAATTGTTGCATCGTCTGGGAGGAAACCTGAACGGCACACGGTACAACGTGAAATTGCATCGGAGGGCTGTGCTGCACAACCGTCAAATGCTTTATGGTAGCCCTGCCAAAATGCCGTTGTCTTTATAACAGCCGTCTGTGTGCGTGATGTGTGTGCGCGTGCGTCCGTATTGTGTCTGTGTGTATTCCCATTTGTGTTCCTCCGTCGTTGCCTATGCATCTGTATATTTATTATTCATTAACTTCATTAAATTATTTAAGCAAGATGAATGGTTGAGAAGCGGCTTTTTAGTCGCCGCGAAGAGTGATCACTTTCCCTGTGATAAACGTAACCGCATTGTGGGTGTCCGATAAAGCACGGACCCAACATTGTAGCATAACAAGAAATATTTGATCAGATAAAACAAATGGGGCACTTTAACTAATCAGTGGTTAACGGTCGAGTAAATCAAAGAGTGTTTTACACAGACAAATGGCTGTGAAGCGATTAATTGATTAAGTGATCACACGGCGAAATTGATGAAGGTGTAGATGATGTCCCCTTTGTGTTCTTTGTTGACCCTTGTGTTCTTTGCCGAACCTTCTGTCGCCAGGTGTTCACCACCATCCAGGAGACGGCCATCGAGGAGCAGATGATAAAGGTTAAGGAAGTGGTGATGGAGCCTACGGTCAAGTCCCTGGCCGAGGACCTGGTAAAACATTGCATCGCGATCGCTAATCGGTCACAATAATAAATACAATTTATTTTAATAAATACATTTTATAGTGAGCCCATATTCATGCAATTTTGAAGTATTAATTCAACGAGAGGATTACTCAGGCGCAAGGAAACCACAGACAGCCAGCCAGCTCCAACATTTGCCAGACACTGCATCCTATATATTATGATGTTATCAGTCGATTAATTAGTGAATGTATTTTTTTAAATTCCTGGGAGGACACTGGAGGAAACCCATGCAGAACAGGGGGAGAACACACAAACTCCACACAGAAAAGCGACTGAGCAGGACCGTCTGTGAGGCACAGATGTTACTAGTAGATATCAATGCATGTGATGTTTGCCGTGCTGTGTTTTTACAGGAGGATGCAGCTAAAGAGTTTGCAGAGAAGCACAAGAAGGACTTAGTCCAGATAAAGGACATGAACCTCACAGAGTAGGTCCACACAATCACCGGTGGCTTGATCAATTGGCTGCGCTCATTGCCTTTATAGCTCCGCTCTTTGGAGCCGGTACTTCACGTTAAAGTCACTCATTGCCGCGTACGCCGGTCAATCGGAAGGTCGATCGAATCGCCTGAGCGCACCCGAGCTCGTTAAAGCTTAGAAGCTTAGCGGGTTTTGAGTCTGGTTAATAAGACAGGTGTTGTAGGCTGCCGCATGCCTATGTTGTTAGCAGTGGGGGCAGCACAGTAAAGTACATTTCGTTACCTGTGGTATGCCGCATCGGGTTACGTTCCCCACCGTTACCAAACCGCGCTGCCGGAGGAAGTGGGTCAACCTGCCTGGCGCGTTCCATCAGTGGATAGGCACGCGGGCCGTACGTGCCCTCGTCACGGCTTGATCAGTTAACCTGGATTGAAATCGAGGCACAAGCAACGGGTTGTTGTTGAGAGCGTCTGCGTTTGCAATTACATTCCACTCGGGCTATTTAAAGGGTTAATGAAATACACACGGAGCAGTGAACGCGGTCACAATGGGTTAACGAAATGCCCTGGTACATGGTGCACATCTGGATGATGTGTCGACGCCACGTTTTGTATGGTGCAGCGGGTGTTCTCGTCACCGGCGTGCCCAGCCAGGGGGAGAATGTTTTATAGTGGAGCGTAATGGTGTTGGAGAGCCGCCACCTTTAGCCGCCTTGACGCGTTGCTGTTGGTTGGACGATAACGCTGCTGTCTGACGGTTCAGGTACTTGATTCGCGGGGACGACAAGGAGTGGAACGAGGCGCTCAAGAAGGTTGGACCAAGCGCCAGTGTCGTCAGCATCACCGGGTGAGAGCGTGTGAAACCATTCAGGTCCAGTGGCATTAGTCACTGTAAATCCAGCCCCTGTGTCCGCAGGATAGGTAAGATTTTGAATAATTGATATCGAATTGTTTGGGTCTTGTAAATCACCGACGCCTTCTAGAATCGCAGGTTATCTGATGGAGGTGTGGGGTGTCGGGCCGAAGTGCGTTTAGATCAATCGCCATGCATCAAAGCCATTGCCTGCTTAAGTATTCTAACAATTTAATGTCAATTAGGCCCGTGGGCCGGATTCAAGCCATTCTTGAACTACACAAAGCCCCCCTTGATCCATTTCTGTAATTGAGGGCAGGGTAATCTGCAGAGATTTCGGTTGTGTTTTTGTTTGTATATAAGTCTGCGTAACACGTGGTCACGCACAGATAGCTTTCTAAGTTCATGTGCTCATGCGCTTTACACAAAGAGGTGAAAAGTAACCGAAAGAAACCGATAGAACAGCCGCGCATTCAAATGCACGTTTTTTTGGTTCGAGTATGCCTGCGGAGATGACACTTGTTAAACAAATACGTCATGCAGTGACGCGCGCCTTCCCTATTTTAGTTTCTGCTGCGTGACCTGCAGTTAGATAACATATTTGCAGGGTGTATCAGAAGTCTGGACCCATAAGAAATTTGTGTTGTTTTCTTACCCTACGGGTTTAAGTTTCCCTATGGGTCCAGATTTCTGATACACCCTCTGTATGAAAACGTGAGTAACGATGTAGCGTATTTGATGAAATCCGTTCATGTGCATGTGTGGGGTGGATTCACATCGTGGGATCGTAAGATATGCTGGGTTTGGTAGGCCCTAATCCAGCAGTGGGTTGACCATGGCTGTTGATGATGATGATGAGGATGAAAGCCTTCACCTTCCCAAGGTATTACAATTTGTAGGCCTTTTAAAATAAAAACTTGTGCTTATCAAAGAATCATATCTAATGCAAGGGGGCACAACATATGGCCCGCAGGTCCGGCCTGGCAATATATTTTATCTGACCTGTAAAGAATTATCAAAAAGAATTCAAATCGTATTGAAAATAATTTCATTGATTTTTGGCCTATGTTAAAATAGATTCGGGAGGTATTCCAGGCGCGGCCCACCGGGCGGAGACCTAGAGGCCGACCTAGGACACGTTGGAGGGATTATATCCTTCGGCTTGCCTGGGAACGGCTGGGAATCCCCCGGGAAGAGCTGGAGTCTGTTGCTGAGGAAAGGGATGTCTGGTCCACTCTCCTTGGACTGCTGTCACCGCGACCCTCACCAGGACAAGCGGTTTAGAAAATGGATGGATGGATGGACATAGGGCCTAGGCCGCTGTAGCCTATTGTATATGTTGTTTGCCTGCAATGGGAGGGGGTGGGGTTTGTTTATCATTTTGTGGCTCTTTGGTTATTTTATCTGCAACTGGCCTTCATGAAAAATAAGTGGTGCACCCGTGACCTTATTGTTATAATAAATGTGACTTCCACCTCTCATATCTTTGGTCGTATGCGTTTCAGGGAAAAGAGGAAATCGGCCGACAAGGACTCTTCATACGAACACAAGAGCAAGAAGTCCTTCCAGAAGGGCAAATCTGGGAAACCAGGGAAACCAGGGAAACCTGGAAAACTTGGAAAACCGGGAAAACACAGTGGCCCAAGCAAATCCGGAAAACCGCGTGGCAGTTTTAAGAAACAAAAGTGAAAAAAATTAATGCCGCAATAAGTGGAAAAGCATTTTTTGTTATTGATGTCAGTGTCAATAACGTCTTTACTTTCACATTATGGATTTATTTTAAATGTTGATTAAAGTGATAACATATTTTGATGTAATGACATTTTTGTTGTTGTTTGCATCTCCAGTGTCATGGATTTTAATCTCCAGCTTAGGTTCCGTGTGGCCGGCTTGAGTTCAATGTGCCAGGCAAATGCACGACGCAGCGTTTCATTTGGAGGAAAATGTACGAGGGATTGGATTTTATACCAGTCTTTGTTAATGCAGATTAACTGCTCCTCTTCCAACTGCCTGGCAGAGGGTAGAGAGCGTTGGCAAGGTGTGGGGATATCAACGGCTTTGAACGTGATAACATCTTAATCTTTTGTTACTGAGCACGTTGGCTTGAGTATAAAACAGCCCCCACCAAAATATATATTTCGGGGGAATAAGTCTGCAACGTGTAAATTATGCTGTTGTCAAATAAATGTCTTGTAATGTTTGCAATTTGAATCTGGAATGTCCATGCATCAGCGCAGCTCTTTTATAACCACACAATCAACGAAAAAGCGTTTAGACAAATACAGCCAGGGCTGGCTTCCAATAGGTTTTTGCTGCGAATCCTGCCGTAAACAGGCAGGCAAAGGCATTTTCGTTTAATCGCATACACGGAACAAAAAAGTTTGGTGTGTCGATGTCCAGGGTAGTTTGGCTTCATTATACAAAGTGCCCTGCAGAATTACAGCATTGCCCAGTGCGCTCGTGCAAAACTTCAAACAAACCACCGTTATGAATTCATTTTGCACAGTGGGCATGCTTAGCGAGGGCAGCAGGATCATTCATTGATCCCTCGTGGCTCGAACCGCTGTAGGTCATTGCAGTTGGCACGTCCGATTAGGAGGATACGCTAACATACCCCGCTGCTCTGCTGTGCGCAGCTTAATGTAGTTCAAAGCGTTGCTTGCCCCCGACTATATTGCGTATGGAAATGGTAATTTAAAAATGATGAAAAAATGTTAAACAGTTTTCCCCATTATCCGAGGGCTGGCGCACATACATATAAAAAGTGAGATTAGCTGGCAAGTGGAGCGTGTCGGGCTACGGCGGGGGAGTGTATTTTGTGTGTTTTCTCACAGCCAGGGGTCGTTGTGCTCCCACAACCCAGGGAAGGCGCCGTTTCGGTTGATGGTGACCGTGAGACAGGCATGCTGCTGGCTCACGGGCAGTTTGTCGTCCTGGCTCGGAACAAGAGCTTTCCGTTCATTGAACATTTTTTTCTTAAATCTGGTTTCTAACCACGCTCATGAATTAATTGCAATTTCTCCAGAAAAAAATGTAGATGCAAATGCGAGTAGGACCAGGGTTACAATAGTGTGAAGCATTCTACACTAATGCATTCCATCTCAATCTGTTCTTTGTGCACCTCGTGCTTTTTATCTTGATGCCTGTTATTGTCGCTCTGTCCCCCCCCCACTCCTACCTCCCCCGTGACATTTCCTGAATAGCCGGCCCGTGTCTACCTACGTTCCACGTATATTCGTGTAATGTACCAGTGTGATGCATCGGAAATATGGATCGTAAAGGGGGAGGCTTTTGTTCATCGAGGCCACATTCTACGATGAGGTCAAAAGTTCATTGCCACTGGGTAAGGTCATATTGTTCACGCTGCTGTGTAATCCGGTTTCTACAGTTAATGACAATGACGAATTAAATTACATTTTGCAATTATAGTCAGCATTCCGTAGCCGCTGCCCTTTTTGCAAACACGCCCGCAGGAGTAGAAATTGATAATGCGACGTGTAAAGATTAAAAAAATTAGGAGCTAATCCATTTACCTGCAAGTTGGTATCGAAATTCAAGCTTTGATGCATCGCACTAAGGGTTAAGGGTTAAACTTGAGGTAACATTTCCACGATATATATTCCACCAACTTTACGCTATAATACTACGTTAGAATAAAGGCTTGATATTTTATAATTCCCATTGGGAATATCCACGGTTTGTGCGAGAGTCAAATTTGAGTGTCCCTAGAGTTGTCGTTTGAGTTGAACGCGGGTAGCTTCCAACTATTATATAAGGGATATGGATTTTCTGGGCCGATTAGTCGGCTATTTCAGTTAAGCTGTGCCTTCCGGATAATTACCATTATCCATTTGCAATGCGATTGTTTTCCAATCTGAAAACACGGCAATTCAAATCCCCCCGCAATCAATTGCAAACATTACACAAGCACAAGTAGGCACTATATGCCTGACGGGAAATCGTGTTCCTGTTATTAAAAATGTTTGGCTGCACATTGTTTATATTATGGATTGCGTAAGTCCATAGAAATGTGATTTGTCACGAGAATTACATTTAAAATATTGCTTGGTGAGCATGTGTGTTTGAAATATCAGATTGACCTGATACTATGATGGTGATATTTTTCAGATACGCAATGCAGTATATAGACACGGTATATTTATTGTTAATGCTCTATATATATGGTAAAACGGTAGTCCATTCATTTACTAGAATATCACTTCTGATCGATATGCCATTTTACGTAATTACCATTGATTCTGTCTGCATAAGGCAGGGTATCGGATAGTCTAGATTTAGAAAGTGATACATTTCTTAAATATACTAAATTAAACTTGATTGCATGCAACCTGCACCATTGCGGTGTTTGTAACTTCTGACGCTATGGTTAATTTTTGTCGGGGCTTCACAGTGGGGTTTATTTGATTGCCACGGACCACATCGGCCTATTGCTTAATGCGCATTGGGTTGATACGGGCCTCTGAGGCTTTTTGGGGACATTTTACGATAGGAGATGAAAGACATTAGCAGATTTACCTGGGCATTTGCTTGTCTTTTGTGAAGAGCAATTAGCCGTGATTCTAATGGACATCGTAAGAACCTTTTTTCCCCCGTATGTGCTGATTATGGTGAGCCTCATTGTAAGCGGCTAAAACCAGAGCCTGAGCAGAGTTAAGTGGTTTAAACTGTGGCAGCCGGAGCTAATCCAACCAATTATCCCATGGAAAGCATATAAAGCCCATGGGGTGTTTGGCAAACGCTGGATTTTTTTGCGTAATTTAAGCCATGTGCTTCTGAGCCTCATCAGACACGGCCTGCAAGCGGCGGGGGGTGGGCGACCAGCAACCATGTCCGGAGATGAAGAGTTCTACTTGTTCAAAAACATCTCCAAAGTGGGGCCTTGGGATGGCCCGCAGTTTCACATTGCCCCGAAATGGGCTTTCTACTTACAAGCCGCGTTCATGGGCTTCGTGTTCATATGTGGCACGCCACTGAATGCCATCGTTCTGGTGGTCACCATTAAATATAAGAAGCTGCGGCAGCCACTCAATTACATATTAGTGAACATATCGGCGGCAGGTCTCGTGTTCTGTCTCTTTTCCATCTCCACGGTGTTCGTCGCCAGCATGCAAGGGTATTTCTTCCTCGGCCCCACGATCTGTGCATTGGAAGCATTCTTTGGCTCGTTGGCCGGTAAGTGTTTGTTTTAAGTCCTGCTTTGCAATGGACTAAGGTACAACGTTCACCAAATGCGTTACGTACGGGTTTTCTACCGTAATTAGGCAATGCAGAAACCTTGTTGCGTAGGCTTTCGTAACGGTAACCAAATTGTTTAAAAGAAAATGCTTATTTTTTTTAAATGAGAAGGCTTGTGTTCGAATTTCATTGGTATTTAATCGACGGAATACAACTTTCAATGTAAAATCTGTTCTACTGTGACCCTTTTCTAACGGCAGCCTTTCACAATTATACTTCGGATGTAAATTATTCAATGGGAGAGCTTCTTCTTTGCGATTCTTCGAAGCACGATGGCTAGCTTCTGGACATCGTTGTCTTTCAGCTCGGAGAGCTCAAATTGAGTTACTTGTTTAAGACCGCTTTCAGAAGCTAAATGCTACAAAATAACAAGTATAAAGCCCATAGGCTAATTAAGTTAAATATGTACTTTTCTAAAATTTATATTTGGAACAAAAGCCTTATTTTAATTCATTTAATAGTACTTCAATCAGATAACATTTTATTTGCTCTGCTTTAAACAAACCTGAATGGGATTATGTATCAATTTCTTTCGTTGTTGACATGCCGTCCTCTTTGCGGCCCTTGTGCAGCGCTTTGTGACCCTCGGGTGAAAGGCGCTATATATAAAATGATGTTATTATTACTAGCAGTTGCTCTTTAAAGTTGTTGTTTCGGGATAAGCCGTGTTGATGCGCTGTCTTCCACTGTCTTCCGCTGTCTTCCGCGCCTCAGTATCTGTGTCTCGCTTTGGCTGGGCGGGGAATTTGTGCGCGTTATAAATTGTAATATTATTATTTCGCGACGTTTCGCATTCCACCTTGGAAACATCCTCATGCGTTGTAGTGTGCAGCTGAATGAGCCGAGTTATAAGTGTCCCGTGTCCACGTCGCGAGGGAGAGAGGGAGAGCGCTCAACACGGCTATCCCGAAAGAACAGCTTTTGAAGAGCAACCTTCAATGTATCAGTTGAGAATTGCCCTCTGGAACGGTTCTTTCGGGATAGCCGTGTCGAGCATTCCACGGCTACCCCTAAAGAGCAGCTCTTGAGAGCAATTGTTATACATCGAGCCGTGAATACCTACATTAATACAATGTTTCGTTCACTTAACACACTGTGCGTTATCCAAACAGCCGGTCACAGGACATTGCTTGTCTGTCCGCCACGCAGGCTTGGTGACAGGCTGGTCGTTGGCCTTCCTGGCAGCTGAGCGATACATCGTCATTTGCAAGCCGTTTGGTAATTTTCGCTTTGGCTCCAAACATGCCCTCGTCGCGGTGGGCCTTACCTGGATGCTGGGGCTCAGTGTCGCTTTGCCACCTTTCTTCGGATGGAGCAGGTGAGATTTTTGCACGTTTGGGAATACAATCTTCTGGGCAGTGTGATTCGCTCCGGGGCTGGGAAAGCTACGTGTCGAGCACCGGTAGAAATAATCACACTTCTTTCTTGGCCTTCAATAGAGCAACATATGTGGCCGCTGATAATATATTTTCTGATGGATGTTGTAGGCAACTGTTAAAAAAAAAACCCCCAACAACACCAAACGCGGCACGCTCGATTAAGTGTCAAGCTGTCATTGAAAGGACACCTCTGAGAGCCTGTTAGTCCAAGTTGTTTCAGAGATTGGAGCAGAGAATTGCTCTCGAGAGCTGTTCTTTCGGAATAGCCAAGTCGAGCGTTCCTCCTCTTCCTCTCACATCGAATCGCCTCCCACGTTGGATGCCTCCAACTTTGGATGCCTCCCACGTTGGGTGTCTCCTACGTCGGAGGGCGAAAGGAGGAACGTTCGACACGGCTACCACGAAAGAACAGCTCTTGAGCGCCATTCTCATACATCGAGCCGTGAAAACCTAAATCATTAGTGAGTTGTCGTTCTATCCATTTATGTTGCACTCATAGTGTAATGATTTAGTTGGGTAACAGCATAAGCTGCAACGAGACTTGGCTGTGCTGCCCCCATGGTGCAATATACTCGTCACTTAACATCCCTATTGAACTATCAGGATATGCATGGGTGATTGCTTTTATTGCCTCGTAATGAGTGATAGTGTGAGGCGGGTGCTTTTAGTAGCCTACACATGCATTTTCAGTTTGGAGTTGTGCGAATATATATTCATGACTTTAATGCTTGCGGCGTCTAAAATACACTATCCATCCATCCATTTTCAGAAACCGCTTAATCCTGTACAGGGGTCGCGGTGAGCCAGAGCCTATCCCGGCAGACACGGCGCAAGGCAAGGCTATACCCAGGATGGGACGCCAGTCCATCACAGGGCATCGGGGGCAATTTAGTCTGCAGGCCAATTAACCTAGCACATAATACATCTGTTTAAAAAGTTGGGGTAGGAGGTGGGGGATTAGTGAGCCAATCATTGTTTAAGCTGGCCCATTGTTTTGCTTTGAATGTCGTTGGATATAGATACGTGATACTTGAACGATTGTTTACATGCAATAATTAAGCGGTTTCTGAAAATGTATGGATGGAAGGTCTGTCACTCGTACCGGGAGGGATGGTGGAACTAGGCATTGGAGCGGTTGCAAATCATAATCAAAATATGGTACAATGCAATGGGATTTTGCACACACGCACGCACTTGTATGGTTAAATAAGGGGCTGGGTTGTTCAATCCTATAAAGTCATTGGGGTGCAGGGATGTAACACCCAACGACTTGGGATCCAAGAGCATACACCCTACACACTCCACAGGGAAGGGCCCAACACATGACTAAAATTAGTTTTGTTGTTCTGTTTGCTAGATGCAACATATGAAATAAAGTGGTGGAAAGTCGAAAGTATATTTTTACGAAGCAAAGAATTCTTGGTCAAATGAGCCAGTGGTGGAATTTCCATATTTCTATGGCGGGGAGCGAGTCAGCATTGCGCACAGCCACTGTTGTGATTTCCCCGCAGAGTGGTACTTATTTGATTGACCCCGGAGAGATTATGGGCCGAGTCAACCGCCCCCAAATCAGCGTTTTAAACTTATGATTGCGAGCCGCTCCCTCTACGACCGCTGAGCCACTTGGCCGGTTAAATTGCGACAATTATACGACAAAAAGTAAAACGAATTTTGCAGGTTAGTTGGCCCCATCTGTATTACAAAATTACGCGCATGTCGCGTCATTGACTCCAATACCTTAGCAGCGGCACCTTCAAATAGAGCACCGCGGAATGCAGGTGCTTCTTCTTCTTTGCGAGTCTTTGAATATGCGTAACAGAGTAAGGCCGTTAAACCCTGCTGCCACGCTGGGGCTGCAGCAGCAACAGCAGTAGTGCTGCGATCTTTTGCACGTGCTGCGGGTTTCTGGCCATTAGAGAGAACGAGAGAATCACGCGTCGTCAATGTTTACCGAGCTAATGGGCGGCGTGATGACCTTCGCCCGATGTGTGGTGAAAGATACATCCCCGAGGGATTGCAGTGCTCCTGTGGCCCTGACTGGTACACGGTGGGGACCAAGTACAAGAGCGAGTACTACACCTACTTCCTCTTCGTGTTCTGCTTCGTCGTGCCGCTATCAATCATCATTTTCTCCTACGGCAGCCTGCTGGGCACGCTCCGAGCGGTGGGTTGGCTTCGCGTGTGTCGAGTTTAACTACAGGCTCCCCCCCCCCGATATACGGAACCGTAAACGATGGAATCTCATTATAACGTAAACGATTTAGGGCACTGAATTTTAATACACGGAAGTAAAATTGGCGATGACAGAACATTTCTCGTCTCAAAAATGTACTATAATGTACCTTTAAAACTCCGCCATGCGTTTCGATAATTAAAATCGATTTTCGGAAATTCACTTAACAGATGTTAAAGAACATAAGCCTTCCGTATATGGGGGATGGCCGGATTGTAAATACTGTAATTACAACCAATGTATATGCTAGTTCGGTGCAGCTTTGTCACGGCTCAATGTATGAGAATTGCTCCCAAGAGCTGCTCTTTCGGGAGAGCCGGGTCGAGCGTTCCTCATCTCTCCTTCTCCTGACGATGCTTCCGACGTGGGAGGCGAAACGTCGCAAATAAGAGAGGAGGAACGCTCGACACTGCTAATCTGTATGATGAGCTCTTCAGAACAATTCGTATGCGGGTCGGTTCGGTGGGTAACTCGTGACTGGAAGTTGTTGCAGGGGGGTTTCTCCTTCTGGATCACGGTTAAACTGACGTTGGCATTTGTTTTTTCAAAACCTAAATTAAGGCCAGACAACTGTTTTAAATTGATACAACTCACACAAGTTGATACATTTGCTGATTAATGAGCACACGCGTCACATGACGGGCGGCGGTGGGGGGACGGGGGGGGCATGGAATTTTGATTACAAATTTAAAGTGTGCGATTTGCTCCAACTGTCCAATTATAATTTGCATTTGTTTTAAGTACACACTTTATTTATTGATGCAATGAATACATTAGCGTATGCAAGTGCACGCTCGTGGCCGCCTCCCACAAACCCACGCACGCTGCAGATGCCTTGTGCGTTTATAATAGCGCTAATGACTATTGAATATGCTGCAGACAAATGAGCCACGTCTTGCGGATTCAAATGAATCTCGGCCTCCGACCCCGTGCGGGGGGGGGAGAGGGTTGTACACCGTATAACTGCCCGTCTCTTGTTTCGTGTTGGGGGGCAGTTGTTCCTTTAAAAAAAAAAATTTGCAATTTATAACGCCTAGCACAGTAATCATTCAATGTCGCAAGATATTGGTTCGAAGAGCGAACGACCCAAGAGGCGCAGCGAGCAAACCACAGAGAGGCGGAGAGGGGGGAGGCAGTCACGCGGTTCGCCCGTGCCAACATTTTCCAGATCCTGCGTTCTGTGTACCGTGATGTTATCGGGCACCTAATGAGTGTGTTTTAGTTATGGGAGGGAACCGGAGAACACGGAGGAAACCTACGCAGAACAGGGCGAGAACACACTCCTCCACACAGAAAAGTTGCCCGAGTCGGGAATCGAACCGCCTCAGGCAGGCCCGTTTGTTCTGTGCGGCACAGACGTTACCACTGTGTTACCTTACCGGGGAGGGGGGGATAAAGAAGGTAATGTGGCTCATTTGTATTGATGTAGGTTTTCACAGCTCGATATATGAGAATTGTTCCCAAGAGCTGTTCTTTCGCTTGACATGGCTATCCCAAAAGAACAGGTCTTGAGAGAACTTCCCAGTAGCTCATTTGCTATTTCATAGATTTATTCCGCATTTTGAATCGATTCGGATGGGATTGATTACATAATGTCAACTTGCAACGCGCTGGGCAGCAATCGCTCACTCTCGTAGACAGAGAACGACCCATAGGCATGAGTAGCTACAGTGGTCCTTCGCTTTACGATGGCCTCAAAATACGATAAAATCACGATACGATATACGCTCTATAAGAACATTAGTATCATATTACGATCACATTTCACTTTACAATTCGTGTTATGATATGGCTGCACGTGAGCGTGCGTGGCGCAGCAGCCAATCAGTGATGCAAACGCATGCCGCTTGGGTAGCCCCTCAGCCAATAGCAGCTCTTTTTAGTATTTACATCGCAACTTCCAAGACCTTAGGACGACTGACCACAAAAACAATGTACAGTATTATTTTTAAATCACAAGGTAATACAACGAATTAATTTGTGCGAGAAAGAAACCGTAAACGTGATCATAAAGTAAATGATAACACACAATACATTCATATTTCAGCCACCGCCCGCCACTGTGAGTCGAAGTGTTTGGTAGAATTTGCAGGTAATACCAAGTATTACTTGACAGGGATCGCGACGTGAACGCTTCTACCTTGATCCCCAGTGAGATAGATGGAGAATTATTTTTTCTGCTGTCTTTATGTCCTATAATTTATCGATATTGCTTGACTCTCAGTTAATCTGTCTTGATATTGTTGACTTGCCGTTCTCTCCACAGCCCTGTGTAGCGCTTTGCGACCCTTGGGTGAAAGGCGTTCTATACATGCTATTATTATTATTAAGTGTTTATGCTAAAAACATTATAAAAACAGTTCTCATGGCGTTAAGTGCAGTCTACAACCCTTATTAGCGCTACCTCTCTGGCCTCTTAATGTCCTATGAAGAAATGATAGTGCCTGAAACGTTAGAAAATGACCTTTCTTTTTTAAGGCAGTGTTGTTGACGAATGTGTTCAGTTGTTATGTTAATTGCGCTTGTGCACCACTGCCAACGGCAGCATCGTTAAGTTTTTTGTTTGTACGTTTTCGGTCATATATTGTCATTCTGAAGATACGGGGCGTTGAACCCATAAGCATGTCGCCATGGTGGAGTGATTTCAAGTTTTACTTCATGGCTTGGCTTCACGTTTTATTCCCTCTGGAAGATTTATTGTGGAGCATAGTGGCCCGTGACCCCAAGTGCTTATAAAGTATAGCCTCCATCCCCCTACCAGCATAATTATTACGATGCTGATATAATTTAAAATACTATATAATTATCATGGTTAATGGGAAGTGGAAAAATTAGTGCCGTCGTCCAGTGTGAAGCTGCACAAGCGTCCCGTAAGTGGCAGAAATATCTGCATCCGCGGGAATATTTATATTTTCTGCATTCTTGTATTGTTTAAAGTGAAATATGTTGCAAATCAATAGCCTACAGGCTTATATAAAATCTAGGCTGATGGAATAGCCAAAAAACAGTGCGTTCTCGCTCGAATTTATTTTTCAATAGACCGAGTCTCTGAATAGCATCATTATTGTAATAAATTAATAATTAGAATTTCATATACTATGTAAACAAAGCAGTTCCAATGCATTTCTGCAAAACAAATAGCTGTGGATTAGATTGATAGGTGTGGGTAGAATTTATTTCACAATTTCATTTAATCAATGACAATGAACAATTCAAGTCTCCTTTATTAGCAGGTGTTTTCCATATACGGCGCTGCACTCTCCATGTGGGGTGGAACACGTAGGTTCACACACTTCGATCTTAAATCTGGCATCCTAAGTTTGATTCCCGGCCATGGCTAACATCAGTGGCGAGTGATATCCGAACCGGTTCTGGGCAATCTCCTTTACCAAACCCAACCAGCATCGTGGATTACAATCAAACAAACCCCTTGTAGCTATCGGCATCGGGAGGCCTTCATCTAGCAGTGGATCGACTCAAGAGCTGTAAATAACGTTTATTACGACTCCCCACGGGGTACGTCTTGTTTTAGAAGTGGCCTCCGTTCACACGTTACCACGCGCACAATGAAACGATTTCACATCCGCTTGCAATGCAAGCGCAGTTTTCAAGGCTGGGGCCCTGCGTGTTGAGCATTTATCAGTTTTCTCAAGCTTTCGCCACGCACTACTGCAGGCATCTTAATTACCAACTTCAGCTTCTAAACATTACCTCCCCCGCACGCAGTGCGTGCGTGGACGATAACTTGAGAGGGAACAAAATGCTCAACACGCACGGCGGCCGATCGAAATGCCAGTGAACACACTGGGGACGCGACGACACTTCATTAACACGCGTCCTTGTGGTTGGGAATCGCCTTCATTAAACCGTCCCCGGGGGTCAAGGTAGAAGCGTTCACGTCGCGATCCCTGTCAGGTAATACTTGGTATTGCCTGCGAATTCTACCAAACACTTCGAGGCCGAACTGAAAGACAACGATGTCCAGAGGCTGTCCATCGTGCTTCGAAGAATCGCAAAGAAGAAGAACCGTCCCCCCCCGCGAGCGATGATGCCGTTATCTCCATAGTTCGGCTCCAGATATTAAAAATCCACACGGCGCCTCAGGGTTGTGTGTGTCGCAATGTTTATTATAATTTGTTTCCCCGATATAGATCGATGGGAGGCGCGGTGAGTAGCGCTGCCGCCTCTCGGCAAGAAGGACCGGGTTCGAATCCCGGCTCCGGTGTCTTTCTGTGTAGAGTTTGCATGTTCTCCCCGCGTCCATGTGGGTTTTCGCCGGGTACTTCGGTTTCCACCCACAGTCCAAAGACATGCTGCCGCATAGGTTAATTGGCCTGCGGACTAAATCTCCCCTGGTGCCCTGTGATGGACTGGCGTCCCATTATTGGTATAGCCCTGCGTTGCGCCCTGTGTCTGCCAGGAAAATCTCCGGCTCACCGCGATAAAGTGTAAGTAACATGCATAGCAGCCTAGCAGCAATGGAGTCCTCTGTTTGGCAGTGTTCAGTGTTCATATTGTCGGTAATATCCAATGCGGTTGGGGGTAGGTGGGAGGGTGAATGGGATAGGAGGGGGCAGGATCAGGTGTTGGTTGGGGCTCGGGCAGGTGTTGCAGTGGCTCAGCATCCGCATGGCCTGGAGAGAAGATAGAAGTTTTCGCGTGTGGTGTTTGCGTGCGACTAAAACATGTCTTCAAAACAACAGGTGGCGGCGCAGCAGCAGGAGTCAGCGAGTACCCAGAAGGCGGAGAGGGAGGTGTCGCGCATGGTGATCATGATGGTGGCCTCCTTCTGCACGTGCTACGTGCCTTACGCCGCATTGGCCGTGTACATGGTGACGAACCGCGACCACAACATTGACCTTCGCTTCGTCACCGTGCCCGCGTTCTTCTCGAAGGCGTCGTGCGTCTACAACCCATTGATCTACTCCTTCATGAACAAGCAGGTGAGCGTTTTAAGAAGAGTCGTGGGTGGAGGTGACTGGGTTTCCACCTTCGACGTACAAAACAGCCCGAGATGATAAGATAGATAGATGTTTACTGTTATAGCGGAACATACCCGGTGAGCTTGCAAGCTCTGGATGCGCGATTCCTGTGATACAACAAATGTACGAACTAGCCAACGCAATAACATAAAATCACCATCCATTTTCTAAACCGCTTGTCCTGGTGAGGGTCGCGGTGGCAGCAGTCCAAGGAGAGTGGACATCCCTTTCCTCAGCAACAAATCCCAGCTCTTCCTGGGGAATTCCCAGGCGTTCCCAGGCCAGCCAAAGGATATAATCCCTCCAGCGTGTCCTGGGTCGGCCTCTAGGTCTCCGCCCAGTGGGCCGTGCCTGGTAGACTTCCCGGTCATTACCCAAAGCTCATGACCATAGGTGAGGATGGGGACATAGATTGATTTGTAAACCGAGAGCTTTGTCCTAGGACCAAGCTCCCGCTTCACTATCACGGACCGGTACAGTGCCCGCATCATTGCAGACGCTGCTGCAATCCGCTGGCCAACATCACGTTCCCGCTTACCATTACTCGTGAACAAGACCCCAATATATTTAAAATCCTTCCTTTCGCATTAAGCATATGAATAAAAACACGTGGCAGTCCTTTATTTTGAATGTATCCACCTCCTGATAGTGGTTTGGGAGGCCTTCGTCATTTAGATGATTGTCGCACTCGTAGGGTCACAATTCCTTCCGTAAACTTAATTATATAGTGCTGCACTTATCAGCCGTAATAGTATAGTGCTGTACACATTAGAGTTAATGGTATAGGTTGAGGGCTGGTGGGAGAGATGGGGTTGCCCTTAATGGAATGAGACCTGCGGTGAATGCGGGAGCCCGGGGTGAGAAGGTGTGGAAATTGGGACCAGGGTTGAGTCGCAGTTAATGAGGATGCGCGCTGGAAGGAGTGTCGGCTTGATGGGGGGTGAGGAGCAGGAGCCGAGCCTCATCAAGACATTAACACAAATCTCTCGCGATTTGAGCGGCTTTGATGTCGCCTAATTAAATAAAGCATTCCGCTGAGAGTGACGCGGACTTCACATGCGGCACAAGTCAATGAGCAGGTCAAACAGCGGCCCTCGTTTGTGCATATAGAGTAGTGGTATTTTTTTACACTTTGGTAAACCCTCGTCATTTGTAGTTTTCCTAAAAATGTTTTTTGTTTGTTCAGGAATCACGTTTGTGCAATAATCGCTAAGCAACACACTACAGGGCAGTGGTGTAGCTATGAGCGTGCAGGCCATGCAACTGCGTTGGGCCAAAATGAATGCCTGATGATGAGACAGGAGCAGGGATGCTTGGACACGGCTCTCCCAAAAGAGCAGCTCTTGCGAGCGATTCTCAGAGCCCACTGTGTTGTGTGTGTGTGTGAGACAGTTCCGGGCCTGTATCTTGGAGACCGTGTGCGGGAAGCCCATCACGGACGAGTCCGAGACGTCCAGCAGCCGCACCGAAGTCTCGTCTGTGTCCACCAGCCAAGTGAGCCCCGGGTAGACCGGGAATGGGGGGCACAGAGGCAGACGACGCCAGCTGCATGTCTCTGCAGACCGAGCACCGTGCAGGCGAAACATGGAACAACGCAAACACCAACCCTCCGTTTCGTAAAAAGAGGGTTGTACTGGTTTTCGCACCTCGATGTGTGAGAATCGCTCTGTTCTTTCGGGATAGCCGTGTCGCTGTGTGTTTCTCCGTTCTCCTTCGCGACGTTTTGCCTCCCAGTGTGGGAGGCAAGACGTTGCGAAAGACAGAATGAACACTCGACACGGCTATCCCAAAGAACATGCTATGGAGAGCATTTCTAAGAAGAGGGTTGGTTTAACGAACCACGCTTAACAACAATTGAATAAGCCACATATTAACGTCTCACTCCTGTATCAAGTTGTCCCCGAGTTAATTAGGGTGTTTTATCAGTGATATGCATTAAAACTGTCGCAGAAGAGTAATTGAGCCTCCATTTTTTGCACCGCGCGTCTTAGTGTTCACGTTCTTATAGAAGCAGAATAATTGTAATTGTACTCCCACAAAGTGATGGACACCTAGCTTTCTTTAATAGTTACACTCAAGACATAGTTTTGGTAAAATCTAATGAAAGCTGCGTGCGATGTGAGTGTTTTGCGTCATTTAATCCAAGTCAGCCGGGACTAAATACAGGAGTTGAGTTGCTTAGCTGTAAAGTACAGCAAAACCAATTTGAACACCGCACTCAATTCTTGATTAGAAAGTGTTTTGGGTCCCGACATTGTTTTTTTGTGCTAAACACTTGCACCACCCCCCGATCGCTTTATCTAAACGGAACGGTTATACAAATTGGTTTCTTTAAGAGCAAATTCCCCACATGCACTTGAACAAAGAAGCACAGGGGACGCGTAGAGCTGCGTTGCTGTTTTTCGAACCAACTAAGATCAATTCGCAGTGCGTCTGAACCCCAAAACTACCGGCACTGCACGGCGTGCCCAGCCCGCAATGGCATTTAGTGATGTGCAGTGTAATTACTTTGGGAGCGAGATAGTGAATGTGTGTGCAACATTGCTTTAGCACAAAGCGCTTGGCGTACGCGTGGATACACAATACAAGCAATTTATGGGGGGAAATGTGACACGATGAATATTATTAAGTGTATGTTGTGTGTTCTAGTTTTTGGTGTGTTTTAATCGTATCTGTTTAGGCAACAACAGTGTGTATTGCATTGCGTTATTGACTTTATCGTAACCCACTATCAAGAGCATCACCGTTTCTGTGATGCACAATGTTTCGGGCGATAACGCACTTACATAGAAGTAGCAACTTGTCTGACTGTACCGTCACTTGTCTCCTCTGCTGCCATGTTAATAAACACATGATTGGGCGATTGAGATGACTACATTAATAGCTGACTCCGTCGTTTTATTGATGACTGTTATCGCGAGGATGAATGGCGTCTGTGTGACTTGACGGTATGAAATAGTGGGTGGCGTCGCCGTGCCACCACACGACTGCTGTGGAGGATCGGCCCCCGTAGGCACATCACCGGTGCCCGCGCTGGGCATATGCAGACTAAGCACATGCTTATGGCCCCGAGCATCTCAAGGGGGCCCCCTTAATCGCTCACTATTATTATTATTTATTTTCATAAGAACTCGTCAGGGGGCCAACAAATGTTTGTAGCCCCCAATAGGCTAGCCCCGGCACTGCTCATCACTGAGCCAACAACAATTCACACCCACCACTCCTTCCACGTCTAACGTCACCCCTCAAACCCTGAACAATTGGATCAATTGCAACGATTTTGGGGTCGTTGCTCAATCAAAGAATCAATTCCTTTTTGTCTCGTTTTACTGTCTAATCAGTATTGTTTCTCGTTTTTTCTAGGTGATGTTTGTGCAGCTTTCGCCATTACTTTTGTCGTAAATGTAATGTGAGCCGACAATCATTGTCGCCTGCGCTCCTTCAACGGAGGAAGAGCGAATCCACACGGACTCGCTCCTGAAACACTTGTGGCTAACAACCCTCGACATTGTCAGTTAGCTCCTGAACATATTGCCATCCGCAAGGATTGAATATAATCTACATATAAATTGCGTAACTCATGAATACTGCAATAGAGTCTTACGTACAGAATGTGACACGTGTCATGAGTGTAGAGACTGATTTTGAATAAAACATTAAACGTACTGTAACATCAACTTACATGCCCAGTAATTATCATAATCGTCATCAGCAGCCATGATCGATCCACTGCTTGATGAAGCTGGCCTCCCCCCACACCATCATCCCAGACTGCCCAATTCTTTGACGACGTTCACTGTTATTATGTCGGGTCCATCAGCTTCCGCTTTGCTTCATCTGTTGCGACTGTGACAACTGAAGCCTTATCATTTACTCCATTATCATGCGTTCTTTCAACGCCATCATCAGGCGTTCTTCCAACGTGGGAGGCAAAACGTCGCGAGGGAGAGCGGGAGAGTGCTCAGTGACACGGCTATGTCGAAAAAACAGCTCTGAAGAGCAACCATCCTCAATTGAGCCGTCAGTCCAATGACATTTTTTATTTGCCACGAGTTTGCCAAATATGTGCTAAGAGGCCATGCATACTGCCAGGGCAGACTGGCAAACAAAATGCTGTATTTATACTGAGGTGGTATGCACATAATCAACAGCGTCTACGTGCAGATTTTTTTTAGCTAAACAACCGATCCAGTTTTTAGCGCTATGGGACCTCTGGATGAAAGGCACTATATAAATATAATTCGTTATTATTATGGATAGAAGCCCGATTGAGAATCTACGGTCATTAAATGTACTGTAAAATGAGATACTATATTATGCTGGGTTAGTGAAACATGGTTGGTGGAATATTTCCACCCTCCCAAATCTATAACGCCAGAATGTCTGGCTTGTGCCGCTGATATGCATCTTCATTTTGGTATGCTCGGGTAGAATGCTACGCTTGGCCCAACACGCGCTGATGCCCACACATCTACAGCAAACGCTTGTGCAAATCTTTGGCTTGTTTCACGAAAGCAAGAAGACGTATATACCCGTTTAAAATGAAATAGTGACTTTACGCGTTGTGCATAGATTGGAACGATTTTTGACCTGCTCGCGAAGCGTCCTCCGTGCAGTCGTCAGTGGATTTTCTCGGAGCAAGAGAGGCCGCTTTGCTCCGTGTTATTTTGCGCTTTACCGGATCACGAAAGTGTCTTTATATCGATTAGAGCGCTCGAGTAAGGAAGCCTCCGAGCCCAACGGTGACCGCACAACCAAACATGAGAACTCAATACGCCCGGCGGTACATTATTCACCGGCTGCGGTCGTTTCTTCAGAACTATTGATTATCCTGTTACAATTAAAGATAACAATGAGTGTGATGTATATACACTCCCTTGTCGTTTGATGCACGCGCTCTCGTGGCTAATGAATGACAGGAGAGTGCGGCAGCCCCCCCTCCCCCAAGGGGGGGGGGACATTGAGCCATCTCATCTCCTGTGACTCGTAATTTGTTTCTGGACGCCTCGGGTTTTCGCGTTTCCTCACTTTTCACCCGCAGGTCACCGGGTCGTGGTAAATTTAATTATCGGCAATGAGTTATTTGCACGGCACTAATTAAAACTGCCCACAAATGAATCGCGCGATACTGATTACGGCTTCAGTGAAGATGCTTGATGGCCCAGCAGGTGACCGCACAGCCCTAATGCATTAAGTGCGCGGTCCATATGCCTGGTGCGCTATGAAGTAATGTGCCTTAATGTTCCAGTGCAATTCTGTCCTTAAATTTACGTTCGTGAATTCAACATTGTTATTGAGTCCCCCTTATAAGTTCGATAACATGTCTCTCATCTATTCTTCTCCATTTCTTTCCTTATTCTGTATGAGACCGCTTTCCCGGTCTCATTCTGTCACGGATTAGAGTTATTAGATTATTCTTTAGACCCATTGGTTTGTACCGGATACGGTGGTCATTTATATCCTGCTCCTGGGTGTTTGTTTTATATACTGTATACGCGTTGTATCGCTCTTAAGAGCTGCTCTTTCGGGATAGCCTGGTCTCCGGAGAGAGGAGGGATGGCTCGACTCGTCTATCCCAAAAACAGCAGCTCTCAAGAGCAATTCTTGTAGATGGTTCATTGAAAATATAAGTGAAAATTAAAATAAAACGATGAAAAAATGCACCATTGTATAGCGATTTCATTTTCTTGGAAACATACGCTCAGATCACTATAGCTGCGAAGTGCAATCATGCCCTCCAGCACATGTTATTAAATATACATTGTGTATGAGCCGCAATCAGTTGACATTCCACCGCACATTTGGGGGGGAAAACATATTGTTTAGTCAAAGTTGCTCGTCGTGATGACCCTATAGGAGTATAGGGCATACATTATACAGAGCGGCACAGCAATTTACATAATTATATACGCCAGCGTTTACAATATTAAAAATGCGAATGATACCCCGTTTGGCAAAATGCTTCAATTAAAACCTCCCACGGTTATAGAGGGAATTGCGTAGTCAAATGCCCCGAAAATCCAGGAATGTCAGCTATTTGACTGATGTAAATACACTTTCGATTATCATTGTCAGTCGGTTTGTATTTAAGCTGGAAGGAATCGTTGAGCTACGTAGCTGTTTTCAACAGTTGTCCAGCGGGGACTATTAAGCAGACAAAGATAGGGTCATACCGAGGATGCAACGCCAGTCCATCGCAAGGCACCGGGGGCAATTTTTTCAGTAGGCCAACTAAGCTAAACAAGCAACAGTATAGAACGGAGTTCGGCTTATGCGTGATATACCCACAATGCTCCAAAATGCATGATGCGAATTCACTGGCTTT
This sequence comes from Geotria australis, assembly GCA_036362915.1. Classification (NCBI taxonomy): domain Eukaryota; kingdom Metazoa; phylum Chordata; class Hyperoartia; order Petromyzontiformes; family Geotriidae; genus Geotria; species Geotria australis. The sequence goes on along the minus strand of JAZEWU010000011.1, from coordinate 9,514,098 downwards.
TTGCTTTGAACAGCAACACATAACGCCCTTGCCAATTACATGGAGCGCCCTTGCCAAGAACATCGGGTGACCCAGCAGCGTTAAACAAGCCTGCCTGCTTATGAGACCCCGAAGTTAGAAACCGGTCCAGAGTGTTCGTAGATTGTTATGGTTTAGTTGGGCAGCTAGTAGCACTGCCGCCTCACTGCAGGAAGGTCGCGGCTCGGATGCCTTTTTGTGTGGCGTTTGCATGTTATCCCCGTGTCCACTTGGTTGTTGTTAGGTGCTCCGGTTTCCTCCCAAAGTCCAAAGACATGCTGCCTAGGTTAATTGTCCTGACTAAATTGCCCCCGGTGCCCCGAGACGTTCTAACTTGTTTACCACTTCCCGCTGGACAACTGTTAAAAAGGCGGCTCAACGATTCCTTCCAGCGTAAATAAAAACTGACTCAGTGAGATTGCTTGCCTCAACAAATGCATTGGTCGCGAAATCCAAAATCCCGATGAACTAAAGATAACAAAGTATAACCCATCTGTATACTAATTATTATTCTGCGTGATCCATTTATAAGATTCACTACTTGGAGACGCTGCTGCTGCGTTGGCAGTGGCGTACAAATACCATTAGCAGAAACACCCCGAACACAGTCGTCAATAACCCCGTGGCCTGAGCATGAAAAATAAATAATAGGCGACGTTCCTATAGATATAAAATAATAAAATTATAGGAGCAACAACATTTCATTTCAAAGTCTCCACACGTCTCCCACCGCTCTCAACGCACTTATCAAATCGGTGCAACGCCGGCTGCTGAAAAAACGTTGTCCAGCATAGCCGTTGTGATTTACTTAGGGAATTCAATAATGATGCGTAAGCTGAATGAAGTACTTAATGTCTCGCGGGGTCTTGTCGCGTACAAAACAAAGATCCCCGTATAGCCTTTAAAAGACTCTTGGGGCAAGTGCTGTTCGCGAGAATCTATGCACACTGAAACGGTACAACGAGTGGTGAGTGGCCAACACCACTCCCGGCCGCCTTTGTCTCCCCAGTTCTGATGTGTACACTGCACCATGTACTCATTCAAGGCGGAATTAACTTAGGTGAGGCCCCTGGAACGCGTCAAATATTCGCCACTGTAATTGATCTTTAGAGGGAATCAAACTGCGACGCCTCTTCCCCATTGTCGCGTACAAAAAGAAAGATCCCCCGCATCGCCTTAACAGATTGTAGTCGGGTCAAGTGCTGTTAGCGAGCACCTTTGAAGAAGGCGAGCACGGCACATGAGAGGGTGGGTGGCCAGCCCCACGCCCGGTCGCCATTGTCTCCATAGTGGCGATGCTGACACACCGGACCAGGTATTGATTTGAGGCTGAGTTGACCTAGGGGAAGCCCAGGATCTGTTCAGAAAATCGTGACAGGCGTTGGCCGTGAGCGGAATTTGAACTCAGGTGGTCGGGTTTGTAGCACAGCGCGCTAACAACTACACTACCGCTCCCCCTCACGGCCACAGAGATCCCCCCTATAGCCTTGACAGACCGTCGAGTCAAGTGCTTTTAGCTAGCACCTATGAAGCCCAGCACGGCATGCGAGTGAGTGGGTGGGTGGCCAGCATCACGCCCGGCCGCATACACACACAAACACATAAGAGGGCTTTAATGTGAGCCACAATAAAGCATCCATGTCAAGCGACCACGGGAGTCTTGCATTTGTTCCATGTCGGCCAATCGAATACAACGCCGTCTCGTGTAACCATTCACCTACTGCACGAGGAGAAATCAGCAAGCTATCTCTATTATGTGTGGGCCATAGACCATTATATTTTTAGACTTTGAAACGTGCCAATTAAAAATGGATGGCGGGCCGCAGTTGGCCCGCGGGCCGTAGTTTGGACACCCCTGTGTTAAAGTAAACAAGCAGACAATGCAACCCCCCCACAGATCTGTTCCTCCAGATAAAAACAAAAGTATGTTTACACTGGGACCCATATCTTAAAGAGAGGGGTCCTTGTCTGTAAACAGCTGGCAGCTCACCAGTATGTGCTCAAGACTGATTCTACTGATGAGGCAGTGTACGTTAGAAACATGCCCCAGATTTGTTCTTGTATTGAACAAATTGCTGCTGAAATGATCCATCTATCCATCCATTTTCTAAACCTGCCTTGCGCCCTGTGTCTGCCTGTGTCTGCCTATCCTGGCAGACACAGGGCGCAAGGCAGAGCTATACCCTAGATGGGACGCCAGTCCATCACAGGGCACGGGGGGCAATTTAGTCAGCAGGCCAATAAACCTATGCTGCAGCAGCATGTTTTTGGATTGTGGGAGGAAACCAGAGAGTCCAGCGAAAACCCACGCGGACACGGGGAGAACATACAAACGCCACACAGAAAGGCACCCGAGCCGAGATTCGAACCCGGGACTTCTTGCTGTGAGGCGGCAGCGCTACCCAATGCGCCACCGTACCGCCCGTTTTCCACACTGATACTACCGTAATGATTAATTCGTGAAATCAAAGACATGCTGCTGCCCAGGCTAATCGGCCTGCTGACTAAATTGCCCCCCGTGCCCTGCGATGGACTGGCGTCCCATCATGGGTATAGCCCTGCCTTGGGCCCTATGCCTGCCGGGATGGTCTCCAGCGTCACCGCGACCCTCTTACAGATGATGAAAGAATGATAAGTGGATCACCTTGACCCGTAACAGGTCTATGATACCAATAATACGGCTAAAATTGATATATCTGCAGGAGTGAGGCCAAAGGGGAGGCGCTACCCCAGTAAATATGCCAACGTGACGTCAACGTTGGAAAGTTGTTGGGAAAACGTTGAATATTTACGGGCGTGACCTTGGTACAGTAATTGCTGCTTACGTTCCGAATCAGTCGAAAAGCATAAACGTTGCCCTTTTAACGCACATATTCCTAGCTGGCATATAAAAGTCAAGTGCATGAAAGAAAAAAATCGATACGTAAGATAAGAAGACATTAAGATTTATGTGCGTGTTTTTATTGGACATGTCATGCTAGATTAAGACACATGTTTAGTGGAAAGCTCGTATCGCACGAGGCACTGCTGCCACATCAGAACACTGGCGTGGGTTTGGGAAGTCATTTGGGATATCAGATTCTAAAGCCCGATTTTAAATGCATTGCATTTCAATACGTTTCACTGTTTAGGAACGAATTGTAATCATTGCAATAATCCTAAATATCAATCATTGAATAATATTTTTTTTCCAGAAGGTGAAATCTGTAATTCTAAAATTCTGAGGCTTGTCTCAGGATGGGCAACCCAGTACCACAGATAGATGTTTATTATCATAGCAGAAAATACCCAGTGAGCTTGCAAGCTCTGGATGCGGGATTTCTGGGACACAATGCTCCAACTAACCAACGCACGCAACATAAAGTTATCCCTAAACCTAATCATTAACGTTTTATCTTACAAAACGTTTTTAAAAGCATCACTGTCCATTCAAGCATGTTTCCATATTGGAGATGTAAACAACTGGACTGCGCATGCGCCGAGCCCATCCTGAGCAGAGGCCCCAGAACACCCCCCGCAGGTCGTCGATTTCATGGTCACCTGTGGTGAGGTAAAGTGTGGGTATTCTCCACATCTTCCAAGGTATCTGGCCAAACAGTAGGCCAAATACTCTCTCGTGGCTGAAAGAACAGCTTTGAAACAAGCAACCACCATGACTGCAGCCGTGGCAACCCACATCATCCATCCATCCATTGGCAGATGGATGGAGGCTATCCCAGCACACAGGGCGCAAGGCAGTGCTATATCCATGATGGGACGCCAGTCCGAAGGCCAATTAACCTATGCAGCAGCATGTATTTGGATTGTGGGAGGAAACCGGAGTGCCCGGCGAAAACCCACGCGGACACGGGGTGAACATGCAAACTCCACACAGAAAGGCCCCCGAGCCGGAATTCGAACACGGGCCCTTCTTGCTGTGAGGCGCCAGCGCTACTCACCGCGCCACCGTGCCGCCCCACAACCCACATCAGTGCACAACAAACACAATCGCGCGGGTGATCATCGCTATGATGACGCGCGTTCCTGCTGACTGTGTGGGTGGAGGGGGAAGGGAAGGCGGTTCAGAGTGATGGGGCCGGACGCGGTGTACGGAACGAGGCGGTGCCACGTCTCTAACCTCCGTCCCGGATGTGGTAACAGCTCAGCACGGCGTGGATCGGTCGCGCTGCTTGGGGCCCTCACTTCCTTTCCTCAGCACAAGTCCCAACAACCATGGCGGCTCCCACTCAACCCGTCTCACAGCGCGGCATCGTCAAGCAGGTGAGAGGCTGAAGGGAGACGAGCCGCACATCGGCTCGGTGACTACGACGTCCACCAAGTTCCACAGACGTCCACCGGCACCCCCACACCCCCCCACAAACCCGAGCCACTCACGTGTTACGAGCGCCCCCCCGCCAACACGAGCAAGGCGCTCCGCACAGCCATGGACTCCTGTGCGCTGTGATTCTTAAACCGCTATGAAACAGCACTTCGCAGCCGTCACTTTCTTCCGAGCGTTGCTTTCACGGAGCGTCTGCTTTGCAGCATTCCACACCGCAAGCACGCCCGCCCGCCCGTGCATTCTGTCCCCGTCACCAGCAGCCGCTCCCACTATGTTTGCAACAAAAAGCACCGCAACCAAGTTGGGGGAAGTGAAGGCCCAAGGGGTAGGATGGATGGGACACGTTGGCACTACGGGAGTGAATGGGGGTGGTTGTGCTCCTGGCGAGGGTTTTGGGCCACGTGCGCCACGCGTTCCCGTTTCCTTTGACATACATTTTTCAAGAGATTTTGATAATTTCAAATAGTTTACACGACGTACTGTTATCTTTTTGCCGGCTGGTTAGAGTAGAAACGGATGTTTAATAGTTTTTTTCCCTCCTGTTTTTTTTTTGTCACACCATATGTATCAGATTTCGCGCAGTAAAGTCTGCTTTTTTTTAAATGTAAACGTTTGCTACATCTGTTGCCCATAATTTTCTTTAAAAGTCTTGACAGGACCAACGCGGCCGGTCCAGCGCATACATGACCGTTACTATGAGATGTGGCCAAATCCACTGCTGGATGAATGCCTTCCACCGCCACCGCGCACGATCCTGCGACGTAACCATTCTTCCCATTATCTACCCACACACGAGATGATTCCATCGCTCCATCTCCCCGGTCTGTTATGCGGCCTCTCAAATGCGTTCCATTGCTTGGCGGCCTGTCCCGTCTTCATTCTTGAACGTCGGCCATCATCCCTTCGAGTCATGACGTGTCCTGCCCGAGCACACTTCTCTTACGTTTCAACGATGCCATTAACCTCGGAATATCCTCTCATCCACGTGTCGTTCATCCAGTTCCACACGGCATGTGCGTATAGAACGCAGAGTTTATTAGATTGAAACAGTTGTGCCTCTTGAGTTGTAGAAGTTGTTACTTGCTGGGGAGGGCTCGCGTCTCGCTGCGGTGAGAGACGTTTCCCGCAAACTCTTAACTGTGTGGTACAGTTTATTGAACGGCATATGGTTTGTGTGTGTAAACTGTATGCAATAACTGCATTTTTGGAAATAAAAACAATTCTGGTGATTGTGTATTAAGTAGATGTTTAGTAGTTCGTATCAAGATAAAAACAAATTCTGAAATTGCCACTGACGCCACTGCTGCCGTAAAGGGTTCCAAACGACACGTAAGGAGAGTTTCACGGTCAACGAGTGTTATAGTCTTTCAAGAGGTTTGTTTTGGCCTACTCTTTAACATTGGCCACACAACCTACCTGTAAATGTGTAATGTTATGTAATTCTGTAATAAGCTATATATATTGTTTGGTGCATGGTGACCGGTAGAGTACAATATGAGTGGAACATCGGTTAGGACTTTTATGATAGGCGAGTTGGATAAGATAAAGCAAAGTTTGTAACGTAGAACCTTTCCTTCCCAATGGGTCTGTCAATTATTAAAACTCTAAAACCCGTTGAAGATAGACCAACGTATGGTCTTAACAGTGTTTTACCTGGTGACAAAGATCATCTGTCTGAAGTGTAATACATAGCCAGCGGTAGTGACCTTTACAATCAAGTAACACCCCGTTTACAGCTGACGAATGACAGCATCAAAGATAAAAAATAATGCGTACATTAAATCATCGTTAGCGGAATTCGATGAAGCGCCAGTTATCTGTGATCCACAGACAAGACTTATTGTACACCTTACCCCGGAGCAGCACAAGAATTTCCAGCCCCGGAATGGCAATTTGTGAACACATTACAAGACACCTATTTAAAATGTACCCAATGTACTCGTGGAAAAAAGACCTTCCTTCCACTAAATGTCATTCAGAACCTACTTGACTAATTCACCTGGTTGTGACTTAAACGCTGTCTGAAAATACGTCCAACCAGCTGTGCAGCACGTGGCAGCAGAAGTCTTGAATACACTGCTAGGGTTGTTGGTTCAGTGTTGTCTTTATGGAATAACCCAACAAATCCTTATAAAAACAAGCGCCCAACACCGTTAAGAGATTTATGCCAGTGGTAACAACTGCGTGCATAATTGATTCCTAAGGCTTGCATTGATCAGACATCGAGGCGTTACCCACAGCCAGCGCTTATTGCAAACAAGTTAAGGTTGTGTTAAACAGAATGAAAGATTACGCCCTGTTGTCATTTGCAATGCTCTATAACTAAGGTTAAACACAGTCGTACGTTTGCTCTGTCCATCCATCCGTAAGTTGGGGCCTGACCTCATGAAGAGGAACCAATATAGACAAAACTTTCACATAACGCTGTGTTGCTCTGAAGGACATTTCATTGAAAACCGACCTAATCGGTTGAGATCTGGACACACAAAACCAACCGTTTGCGAGCACAATACGCAAATACATAATCCTAATGTAGGTTTTCACGGCTCGATGCATAAGCCCTCGACATGGCTATCCCAAAAGAACAGCTTTGGAAAGCAGTTCTCAAATAAATATTCCGCCGAAAGCGACCCTGCCCACTTTGGTACTACTGCATTGAATATTTCCTGGGACACACATACGCTTGTTGTTGGAAATCGCGACACAATCCTCTGTTCGTGCGCGATATTTCCCCCTAACCTGTTAACTCTGTGTGTCCGTGCACCCTCTTTATCCGTGCACCCGGCCGGGTGCTCACAGGTGCTGTCCGGCGGTGCGATCATCGTGCGTGGGCAGCCGCGGGGTGGGCCTCCTCCCGAGCGGCAGATCAACCTGAGCAATGTGCGGGCGCCAGCCCTGGCCCGCCGTGCCGCGATGAGCCAGCCGGACGCCCGTGACATCCCCGACGAGGTGCGCGGGGACCTCCGCACACCCAGCACAGCCGTTGTCAAGTGTGGGGGCCGCGGCGGTGACGTGGCCCGGTGGAAGTGCGATCGCTGCTTGTTTGCGGAGATTGAAAGATGTTTATTATTACATCAGAAAATACCCAAAGAGTTTGCAAGCTTAGTACCTCCATAATATATCAACTGCTTTCTGGGAAAGGCTTTACAAAGTGCCAAAGGCACATGGAATTTCATCATCGAGCCACGAGAAAACCATAAATTGTTCCTGTTAAATATGTAAAATATTTCCCAATGGATTGAAGCCTATAAATTAAGGAGTTATCGTTTATATTAAACTTGTATGTGTGCCATTGTTTAGGTAATTATAACAAGCCAGTCAATTTAAAATAACGCCCCCTCGCTATTTCCTTTTACTTTTGAACTCTCGTGCTAAATTGTTTTTCATTAAGTTCAGTTTTTTACAAGCACGCCAATCTGCTCTCGCCCAACTCTCTGTTTGATCATTTTAATCAGAACAATAAGAGCCATATGTATATGGCGCAGCATATTCGGCTTCACCCAGACACTAATAGCCCAGGACAACTGAGGATGCCTCCAACCTGGGAGGCAAAATGCCGCGAAGAAGAAAGGCAGCGTTTGACATGCTATCCTGAGAAAACAGCTTTGAAAAGTAACTCAATTTTAATATCGATCTCCCTTTAACTTTTTAGATGGAGATTTTTTCTTCTTAAATCAGTATTTATTACCCACTATTCAGTAGTGTGGGCAATGTACAAAGTATATGGGAACAAAAGCAGCTAGGAGTGCAATGGAGCATGGAAAGGTGAATATTTAGAATTACAGAGCGAAAGCGTCTTAGAAAATGCCCACGGCATCGTTGAATGTTCATAAAAGTAAGTGGGCCTAACCAGGACATGCTGCTTTAGGCGATGTTTGCAGATGGTCGATCCTAATGACCAAGTGATGGTCAAAGAAGGTATTTTGTCAGAGAGCGCATCCTCTGCAGAGATGGAGTGCTGAAATCAGTACACGTACAGATGCCATATGGGTTGTTACATCACAGGACCATGAGAGACTGCTCAGGGAGGCCTTCATCCAGTAGTGGGAAAACCATTGCTGATGATGGCGTTACGGATGAGGTCTGTGGTTAATGAATTTGCAATTCTCTACTCGTACATGAATTCTGAACAATGGGCAAGTTATTTTAGTGTGTCATCCTTGCACAGCTTGGTGCTGTGCGTTCGTTGTATTGTTCGTTGTATTACGTTATGCGGTGCTTAGTTTGAGCGTTTGTTGTGTAGCAGGAATCCCGCAATACGAGCTTGCAAGCTCACTGGGTATTTTCTGCTGTAATAATAAGTATCTATCTACCCATACCAAGCAGGTTGCGTGAAGTGGGATAAATGTGGGTGACCCGCACTTCTCTGTGAAAGAGTATAATGACCCTCTAGGCGGGCTCTCTTGTGTTTTCTCGAGGGAAGTCCATTCACTAGAAGTGTCAGGTCTTCGTTGGTGATGCTGTTGACCAACGCGAAACTTTGTTGAGATGGCCACTTTGTAACATGAATATCACTCCAAACGTCAGTTTCGTTTTGCACTTGTCACTCATAGTTCCATGGTTCCTTCCAGCTTAAATAAAAACTGATTGACTGTGTTGGTACTTATTCGTCAGTCACCAAATAATCTGTTGTCAATTCTATACACATTCTACAGATGTGTTTTATTTTTCGTTTTTGGGCGAGTGGATGTGTAGTTTTAGGTAGGTGCACTTTGGGGCTTCAGGAGGCGACTGGTGTTTCTAGTGGACCCCACCATGTGGTTCTTTGAGTGTGTGCCACGTGGCTGGTCTGCTGCCACAAGACTCGTAGCAGCTGCTGTAAACACGTCTTTTTTCCCATGTGCACGGTAAAAATGCTTGTTCAACAGGAACAGCATTTGGCAGCATGACTTTATGGCCGTAGGCAAACTGAATTTAAAAGCTATTTTTCCATGTCGTCCTTGGATGCTTTATGTGGTAAGGCCTTTGATAAGTCACTTCACTTAATCTCAAGTTCGTCCCGAGTTGAAATTGGTCCTTGGTGCCACCGTGGTAACATATTGTCACCGCCGCTTTATTTGTATAAAAAAGGTAGGTTCATTGGTTGACGTTTTCTTGTATTCTACGGAATGTACGTCAGGCATAAGAGGAACTTTAAGGATGCAGGTTTTTTCTGCGGCTGCGTTTTAAGTTCCGCCGATGTGTTTTTGGATTTTACCACGTGCCCTTTGGCACAGTGACATTTTGTTCTATGTACATAGAACTTCTTCAGAAACTTGGCTCTTAAGCGCGAGGGATAACCTGCACCCTTTGGCTAATTGTTTTTGCTAAAATAGTTGTCTTCAGAAAATGATTTGTTTTCTCGGGATGTTTGTTCATTATCACAGCTTAGTTATTGTCAGTGACCTTAATAAATGATGTCCTCTTTTAAGGTTAAAGCATTTAAGGCAATATTATCTTGATAAATGATTCGCTATTGCACAACATATGTAGGTGGATTTGACAGTGCTTCATTCTTGACAACCGCAGTCTGTCCTAAGTGAGTAGGCCAAGGCATAAATTTAGTGGGTAGGCACAAACCGTGGCAGATGCGGATACTTATGAAAAATTGAAGTCTCCTCTGTTCGACTGGTCACCGAGAGCAAAACCATGGGATACATAACGACTCCACACCTGACTCACAAATACAAAGGAGGCATCACAGTGACAGATTACTCCACTGCTCGTGATGCAATTATCCAGTCCCACCATCCCAATGTAAAATTATAGTTGTTGCTCTACACCAACATCAGCCATATGAAGAAGTGGGGTAGGTGTGATTGCATTAAACACCTACCCCACTTCTTCATCAAATCATAATTGCTTTTACGATTTGATTTATTCTGGAAATATTGGGCTGAAAATTTTAGTTCTGCAGCTGCACAACCTTAAGTGCACATCTTCCATCGAAGAACCCGTCCTTGACTGTGGGGACGTGTGTGTGCAAATAGCTCTTACCTCCGCCCTCAGTGTGTATTTATTGCTGTGCCCAACAGCCATGGGCCTTCCCAGCTCGCGAGTTCCTGCGGAAGAAGTTGATTGGGAAGGAGGTGTGCTTTGTCGTTGAGTACAAGGCTCCTGCCGGTCGCGAGTATGGCATGGTCTACATCGGTAAAGGTGAGATGGGATGTGTCCACTCACCTCATATGGCCAACCACACGCTTAAGGGAAATGTGTATACGTTGAAAAAAAATGCTTAACGAATTACTTTGCTATTTTGTTGCTAATTTACATTCACAGAATACCACCTCCAGCAAGGCATTTGTTGGGGGTGTTTTAAGATGATTTTACTTTTAATATGAAAAATAAAAAAATATTTTTCAGGTTGTTTGTTGGAATATGCCACAGAAATTGATGTCACTTCAGTGACCCCGCATTCCACACATTTCCCATGAAAAGTGGTGTCAAATGGCATTGTGTGCTGTCAATATTGTTAGCACAATAACACGTAAAATAATTGTTGTGTACATGATCCGAAAATCTGATAAAAAAATAAATTTTCAAAAAACATTTTCAATTCTTTTTTGGAGCTTGGTTGAGATATTGAATTGGAAATAGTATTTGTTATGGCAGTGCTGGAAATCACTCTAGTGTGTTTCTCTCCTTGTAATATTCCCCTAAGTTTAATAATTGTGAGAGACATTGCAGTCTTTAAAACAACATGTTACAGTTAGGAGTCTGCATTGTATGTACGTAAAAGCAAATTATAAGTGTTTTTCTATGTGGTGTAAACCGGAGAACCCTGAGGTAGCCCTTGCATGCAGAAAGGTGGCCGAGGCGTGTATCGAACCATCTCGGGCATCACTTTCTTTCTGCGAGGTGCAGTTGTTACCACTGTGCCACCCTGCTGCCCGGTTTGCGGAGATTAGGTGTCAACACCATCATAGTGTCAATCCTTTCATGCGGTCGCAGAGTCATTGTTTCACAGTTGCGTTGCGTTGCTTAAGTCAAGTCATCCGTTTCCCTCCGCAGACACGACTGGGGAGAATGTGACGGAGTCGCTGGTGACTGAGGGCTTGGTGTCCGTACGCCGGGAGGGAATTCGAACGAGCAAGTATGTCACCACGTAGACACCGCTGTCGTATATTTATCTGTAGCCCCATCGAGCTCGACTTGCTTGGTTTAGCTGTCGTGTGCCACGGAACATTTGAAGTTTGTAGTTGCTGCTGCTGATGATGTCATAGATATGACGATGTTCAACAAATGTATTTTCCAGTAACGTGACAAGGATGAGAATTGCTGTTGTGAGCTGCTTGCCTTCGCGAAGGAGAGAGGAGGAACGCTTAATTTGGCCATCTCAAAAGGGGCAGATGTTATATATCGAGCCGTGAAAACCTATATCGATACGTTCTTAACAAGGATGTCTTTTGCAGTATAGCTTATGACCAAATCACCCTGAAGGAACCTGCTCTGTCAGATCTCAGAAGCTAAGCGGTTTTCTAATCAACATAAAATTGGCACATTGTTCTCCATGCCAACGTGATCTGGCTGCGCCAGGTGGCATAGGTAGGCACACAGTGATGACATGACAACCCCTCCTTTATATAACGACCTATAATCTGGAAGACATCTCCAGAGCCTTTGTTCGAGGTGCCTGATGAAGCTGATTGCAGTTATAGGCGAAACATTACGTTTTGTTCACGTGACAAACCTTACTAATTGGCTGTGTCGGGTGGAAGCTGGTTTACACTTATTTTTTACATGATCCAACCAAAAAGGGCATTATTATGGCTAACATTGGTCACGAAAGACTTCATGTTCAATGATGATGTCACATGCTATCATAACATTCGTACATGTGACGCTGTGGATTTCAGACGGCATGTAACATGACTGTGACCTGGAAACACACTATTTTAGTAATTTCTTATAACCTTGTTCAAGTCAAGGAACATTTACTTACAGTAGTACCTCTTACATCTTCGATAGTTCTGTTTGTTACTAGCTGCACAGTAATTTGGCCTTTAGGCCTATACTTATAAACAGTAATAAAAAATAATACCCAAACAGCCTGTAAGGTTCAACAATGGATCTTAGTCTTCTTTAAATGTTTTGTTGGTCTAAATAATGTTTGTAGTGCCGTGAAAATTATAATTTAATTTTTATTTTAAAATACTGTCTATTCTGATGTAGGTTTTCACGGCTCGATTCATGGTAATTGCTTTAAAAGCAGTTTTTTTTCAGGATATCAGTGTCGGGATAGCCGTGTCGAGCATTGCTGCTCTCGTCTTCGCGGCTTTTTGCCTACCACGTTGGAGGCATCCTCAAGATGCCTTGCAAGGCAATTATTAAAATAATGTTTTTTTCCTAGACGTGTGAACTCCATGGCCATGGCTTTCTAACGTGGATTTGCTGCGCCATTCATTTGTTTTAAAATAGATGTATTCTGGTCAAGATAGAATACACGCATTGTATTTAAAAACATATTTTCTCGTATTCTATCGTTATCTTTCAAACTCTTCAATTGGAGAGAGTAATGTCTCTCATTGTTGTGTGACCTCGTAAACTTTAATGCAGGAAAAGATCACAAGCCAGCACAATGGGTTCCTACGTCAAGTGCTTTGAAAAGCAAAGCCCATTCTTCATCTCTAACTCAGACCAAAGTGGGTCGAAAATTTGGATTCCACTTTGTACCTTTGGTCTCATCTATTCATTTCATTGCACAATTTACTTTCGACACAATGTCTCCTTTGTTTATTTCAGTTACACGCACAAGGTTGAAAAGCTATTCGTAATAAAACTCACAAATGTTTTGTCATTTGCAAAGCACAGGACAACAAAACTGATGTATTCATATTTAGAAATTATATGTGGCCGAATCACTTGGAATGTCCCAGTCTCGACAGCTCTCATAAGTCACACAGGATATTTGCCTGGTTAGTACTTGAACACGTAATGAGCATTGTAGGCTGCAGTGCTACACTGTGTGCAGCGAACAGTGCAGAAAATTAATTCTATTTCACTTCTATGCTCCCACGTTGGTGCTCCCTGCCTCTTCCAACACGAGCTGACCAGCGTGATAAAGTTTGGTTAAAACAACATCCCTTGATCCACATTGTGTGAAGAGGGCCTTCATCTAGCAGTGGATTAACAACGTATTCAGCACTGCCACGAATTTGTTAATATGAATCTTCTTTTGACTATACGACCATGTGTTCAAACGCCATTCCAATTTTCATTGGAACAGCAACATTTCACGTTATTTTTCACATAATTGGCATTAAAACTCTCATCTTGGGGCATTGCTTTTGACATCGTTTCAGAGCATTTCTGGCAATTGCGGCGATAACTTCATGTATGTGGACAGGCACGTTCACTCATTACGAAATGTAGAAGCTGCAGTTTGTAATCGTGGTCCACTGCGTGAAGCCAGCAATCCAACAAACCGGAGCCTCGGGGAACGGTCCCAAATTGATTAGTGCATGAAAACAGTGTCGTTACCACAGCCTGCTATACTTGCACTCTATTGAAACACGCGTGACACATGTTCCCAAGAAGTACTGGACCCATGAGTAGTCTTCAGAGTAGTTTTCCAGGGTCTGAGGATACGCTGATGATACATGGACGTAATACTGCAACGTAGGTTTTCGCGGTTGGGGCTGCACAGCCCTTCAATGTGGGTTCGGGTTGTATTGTGTCTTGCTCGGCACGATATCCGTCATTTTTCTCTACATGTAAAGAGGGTCCCAGCTCCATGAGCGAAACGTCAGACATAAAGCCAAACAACATGTGACACATTCGGAAAACATACTGAAGAGCTACACACAGTACACCGTGTCCACAGTCACAGCCCCCCCCCTACTTTATAAGTAACCTCTCATTATTTCGGTAACCAGACACAAATTACAGAACTATGAAGACGATCGTCAATGAAGTCTATTGGCTGGGGCTAGGGTGGTTTAGGAGGTTATCCACTTAATCCTGGGTGGGGGGGGCTGACCTTTAGGTGTGCCTTTGGCTGATATTCCAGACCTCCCCTACAGAGACTCGTAGAATGATTGTCCTGTTGCAGCCACCACACGAATCACTGCAAGAGATTTATCACCGGGGGGAGTGCTGCAGCACTGGTTCGTGCGCAGTGCTACTTAGCCTGGCCACTTGAGTTTTATTTTTCCCGTCCACGGCTGACATCTGTGGCGTGTGGTATTTAATCCGATCCATGGCAACCCCACCACCAGCGTGGTGAAATATGGTCAAAACCCTCACCTCCATGACTGACATTGGCATGGAGAGCTCTTCATCCATCAGTGGTTTGATAGACGGCAGTAAATAATTTTGAAACATTACAGTACAGTGCCTTTCGGGTCACTTGCTTCCAATAAAAATCTGTATGGCAAGGTATTACTCAGTTATTGGTTTATGTCAATTAAAAGGATAACTACAGCACTGCTATTACTTGGTCACGTTGCTGCTGGCACAGGGGATTCCACTAGAGGGAGCTCTGGAGAGCCCTTTTTGAGGTTGTTCGGCCCAAGCTTCCACACTGCCGTCTTGGAAGAGGTGGGAGTAGCCACTGGGATTATCCATTCATTCATTTTATAAACTTCTTGTCCTGGTGAGGGTCGCGGCCGCAGCATTCTAAGGCGGGTGGACCAGACATCCCTTTCCTCAGCAACATATATTCCAGCTCTTCCTGAGGGATTTGCAGGCGTTCCCTGGCCAGCCGAGAGATATAATCCTTCCAGCGTGTCCTGGGTTGTCCTCTAGGTCTCTGCCAAGTGGGCCATTCTTGGTAGACTTCCCAGGAGAGCCTCCCAGGAGGCATTCTTAACAGATGCCCGAACCACCTGATGAACTGGCTCCGCTCAATCTGAAGGAGCAGCGACTCTACTCTGAGGCTCTCCCGGATTTCTGTGCTCCTCACCCCGTCATATTGGGGAGTCAGGTGTGATGGGGGGGCCACCGAGGGTGGGGAGAGGCGATGTTGAGTTGGGGAGCGGTAGCCTAGCGGTCAGCGTGCCTTGATAAAATCCTGGTACCCGAGTTGGATTCCCGCTCATAGCACATTACCAATGATGATTTTCTGACCGCGTTCTGGGTCTCCCCTTTGTCGACTCAGCTTCAAATGAGTACCTGGTGCGGTGTGTAAACATCGCACTAAGGAGGCAAAGGCGGCCAGGCGTGGTGTTGGCCACCCACCACCTCACGTGCCTTGCCAGCCTTCATAGGTGTTATTCGCTAAAAGCACTTGATCCTACAGTCTGTTAAGGCTAGACAGGGGATCTTTGTCTTTGTTGGGGGTTGTGAGGGGTGGGGGGTGTAGCTTAATGAAGGGCACTTTCACAGGTAGATAACAAAAATGTACATTAAAAAAAATGTTCATATCCTTTGAGGCAAGCAGTGCCTTATTTTGAATCTGTGCTCTCTACACCGTTGGATCAATTTGAAGTGAAGCCGCATCAAACGCCTCCTAGACTCCATAGCCATGTTATCTGCCATTGAAGACTGGGGAAGAGTCGGTTTCCACAAATCCATTAGCGACCACTTTACCACGGTGAGCGGGCCATATTGATATCCATCTGCAGTGAATTTCAAGCCGACGAGCCTTTGAATAATATGTGGAATTTTTTTTTAGTTGGTATTTAAACACAAATCAGCTTACAGTGCACTATACATATTTCTTTTTCAAACATCTCCCTCACCCAGCAGGCGATGAGAAAAAAACGTCGTATGAATAAGTCAGGTGCTTGTGCGTGTTTACACGCGTGTGCTCGCTTACGGGCGTGCACGTTTGAGTGATTGGCCGGTTTCTTTTTCATAGCGAGAGGTCTCTGACATTATGTGGTATGGCACTGCTGGCGTGTGGATGCCATGGTTGGTTAAGTTTGCTGAAAAGGCAGTTAGGTGGTGCAGGGTCTAGCGTTGTGCGTTTTTTTATTTTCAATTGGATTCACGTGCGTTGCTCGTTTCTGTGAATGCAGATATTTCATGCCCACGCGTATGACCTTATGTGTGTAATTGGAGTGCTCGCGTAGCTGTTGGCGCAGAGCACACCCTAATCTTGGTAACTCATGTTTGATTCCTAGCCATGCAAGGCAGAGGAAATTGGTTATTTAAAACCGGCCTGGCGTTAGCTGTATACCACAGAGTGGCCTAAAGTGGGTACCTGGTGCAGAGTGTCTGCATTAAAAGTCGGCGTATGATGCAAGGGGCGTGCTGTGCTGCTTGCTACATTACCTCCTAGCTTGCTGTGCCTGCCACAATTGGCACTCGCTAACAACACTCGCCACAGTAAATTTACCACGGGTACATGAAGGAGTAATTTTTTTGGTGCATGTATTGAGTATGCATATGAATGTTCCATCAATTCGACCCTTAGAATAGTATCGGTTTCACCGCACCAAGTGAAATCGCCTAAAACGAATCACGTAAAGTGAAACCTGTACGTGGTGCCATTTGGAAACATCAGCACTGGGGAGACAGAGGTGGTTGGTCGTCACGCATTGTGATGACCACACCAGCACCCCCTTGTGCTGTGTGCAGGTCTTAAAATAATTGGTGCTCAATAACAGTGCTTGCCCCCGATGATGTGTATATAATATGGGTTATAACAGAGAGATGTTTATCCGTTGTGTGCAGCCAAGACCAAGCCCGCTTGTGCGACTTGGAGGACCAGGCAAAGGCGCAGAAGAAGGGAATGTGGGGAGAGGGCACGGGCTCGCAAACCACACGCGACCTCAAATACACCGTGGAAAATCCCCGTCACTTCGTGGACAGCTTTCACCAGAACCCAGTGAACGGTGCGCTGGCAGAATGCAAATGTATTTTCTTCAGTGCACAATTTTTTAGTAACTTTAATTGGTTTAAACTCAACCGTGAAGTTTTTATAGCCTGCTCATACCCACGGGGCAGAGTGTGTGTGTGTGCATCCATTCCTAGGCGTATTTTTTTTTCTCTCCTGTGCAAGCTTTATTCTGCATTTATTCATGTGTAAGATCAAATCAAAAATTGCGTGTATTGCAAATTTATTTAGAAGAAGAGAAAAGAGTGCCAAATATAGATGTATAAGAGAACGTAGCCTGTGATGAATAACACAATATTCGTGGATTGTATTCATATTCGTTTGATTGAGCGGAGTAATTTAAGGTTAATTGGAGTGGAGCGCAGGAATGATAAAAGCGCTGTTTGCTGCGAGGTTAGTTGGTAAGTTCATTTTCATCGGGTTTTGTTCTTCGCTTTTGCAGCCATAATTGAGCACGTGCGCGATGGCTGCACATTTCGTGCCCTGCTGCTGCCAGACAACTTCATGGTGACCGTGATGCTCTCCGGAGTCAAGGTAACCACCGCCTCGCGCTTGCGTTTACCATGAACAGCGTCTCGCGTGTTATTCGCGTCTTTGTTGGCGGGATTGGTAATCCCTGGATAATGTTGCATTGCATTCGAGTTAATGCGATACATTCTAACTGTGCCTCTCCATCGTGCCTGGCATTTTTCTGTGGGAGGTGACATAAACTGCTGAGCAGTTAATGGAACATTAAAGGCCTCCCGCTCCCAATAAAACAGTTGTATTGGCAGCAAATCATAACGTGCAAAACAGGCAAAGTGGTAAAGTCGAAATTTGAATGTTGATGAGAAAAAACAAGTTAATTCGCTGTAAACTTTCAGACAACATTCTTGGAAAGTTAAGTTTTTCTGTAACAGTTGTAAATATAATTGTCAAAGAGCAATGCTAACAATTTTATAATATTTTACCATTCACACCGTTTCATAAGCTGAAAATGTCTCTATTTAACTTAACGTTTTTAAAACACGTTTTAAATTTTTCGTTTAATTTTTAATAACGTCGAAAAGTATGTATGTATTATTCTATCATATGTTATACAATGGTTGTCTGTTGTTTTTCTTCTCTTTCAATTCTGATTGTGACTACTGAGCTGCTACCATCTTCCCGAGACCCCTTGCAAATGAGATGTTAATCTAAGTGCTCTATCCTGGTGAACAAAAGATTACCTGTAGCCATTATATATAATTAAACACACCTTTAAAACTGATTGGTATTTTATGCACATTTAGTTCATCCAACCACTTGAGAGTTCACTAGGGATACAATTAAAACACAGCCAAGCACCACAGATCATGCATGTGGAGTTGAACGCGACCAAGAGCGTGCCAACCTAGGAGAGGGAAGGATGCAGTCAGCTAGTGTGCAGGCGCTGGACGCATTGTTACGTCACGAGATCATGAGAGATGGTAGCGGGAACAGATAGGCCTTCATCCTGAAGTGCCTTTGGCCATGGCTGATGCCGATACAATTTCATTATTGATAAATTACATTTAGGGCGGCACGGTGGCGTAGTGGGTAGCGCTTCCGCCTCACAGCAAGAAGGTCCCGGGTTCGAATCTCGGCTCGGGGTGCCTTTCTGTGTGGAGTTTGCATGTTCTCCCCGTGTCCGCGTGGGTTTTCGCCGGGCACTCCGGTTTCCTCCCACCGTCCAAAGACATGCTGCCAGGTTAATTGGCGTACTGACTAAATTTCCCCAGGCGCCCTGCGATGGACTGGCGTCCCATCCTTGGTGTTCCCCTGCCTTGCGCCCTGTGTCTGCCGCGATAGGCTCCGGCTCACCGCGACCCTGTATAGGATTAAGCGGTTTCTGAAAATGAATGAATGAATGAATAAATTACATTTACATTCGCGCGATACGTCGTCAACTTAGAAATTCAGAAAGCGGTCCCACGATTTCAGTTGCGACTTGGGAGAGTCGTCCACCTGGCTTGGTGGAGCGTGCTCGGTGGCAAACGCCGGCTGGCGGGTGCCGGTTTGCACGTGGGACACGCTTAATGCCGCGTGCGTCCGTCGCAGTGCCCCATGTTCAAGCGCGAGGCCGATGGCACGGAGACGCCGGAGCCATTCGCAGCCGAGGCCAAGTTCTTCACTGAGTCGCGTCTGCTGCAGCGCGACGTCCAGATCGTCTTGGAGGGGGTGTCCAACCAGAACATCCTGGGCACCATCCTTCATCCGGTGAGCCCCCTGTCGCCATCACTTGGCTAAATCATTATCATCATCATTGTGTTACTAAAATGTAACAATGTAAAGGCGCAGGCAGCCTTGCGTTTCGTCGCTTGCTCCTATCTTTGCTGGCCGAAGACCCTCAATTGGAGGAGAGCCCCGCTATAGAGCATTTGGCCTGCTGCCTAATCTTCTGCGCTGGCCAGATCTCTTGGAATAGGTCGGAGTACCGACGTTAACCCAACCGCATGCAACCCGCTGATCGAATGCGATGTACCCATTATACGGTTGAGAGGCCAGAGCATTTAAGTAATTTGCTCATTTCAAATGCCATGCTGAATGATTGAACCGGCGACCTTTGGCTTGCAAGTCAAGTCCGCTGTTTGCACGATGGCAGGAACCACCAGCATGCGTCTCATATCGAAACTCGTCTTTCCCATTCACCGATTTGCCTAACCGGTTCACATATCTGCCTCAGCTCGCTCCCATATGTCAAACCGGTTTTCCAGGAACTCAACCTCTGATTGTAATACCATAACTTTATCGAAAGACGTTTGTGTACTGGAAAAGTACAGCGAACAAAAGTAATCCAAATAGTGTAGGAAGTGCCGAGAAGCAAAAGTATTACTTTGACGATGAGCAATGCACCAAAACTCATGAAAATAAAAAATAAATCCCAATTCTAATATGCAGTGTGGCTTCTTGAGAGGTCGTGATCTGACCCAGAGTGGGCAAAAAAATGTTTAATGCTGGGAAGTAAGTTTTGCGACCACTGCTTCAGTTCCGTCTGCAAGTTATAATGCAAAAGATAGTGAACATTTACCAGTGAGTGTGCGACAGTGCATGTTTCGACGAAGCGAGGAGAGAGTGGTGGGGGGAGTGCATGCCATTCGTCATGTTTTGTAGCGAGCAGATAATGACCGCAGGTGTGGCCATGGCAATCATCAACACACTGACACAAGCGCCACCCTGACGCGAGTGCAGAACTGAAGATGAGGCCCTGTATTTTTGTGAAACACGCTTGCCAACATGTTCATCCTATAAAATTAAGAACTTAAATGAAATATTAACGTAATTTGTTCTTGTTATATGAAAGCTCGTTGGCTTGAACGTTATTATCATGCGAGACCTCAACGCAGCCTTTACATTTGTTCCCAAAAACGCGCGGTACGCATGTAAGAAAGAATACTTTCACAGCTCTAAAAGACAAAAACCTTGTCGACGTGAGCTCAAATCTTACAAGGCAAATCTGAAGAAATAGAAGATTGCATCGAACAAGCCACAACAAAACAGTAACACTTCCACAACCAATGCAATTAATTCTTGGTAATGTTATTGGTTAAAATATTTAACATTTTTAAAATTGCTATATGTAATCTAGTATCTGTATAATTAAAAATAAATATTGTTTATAATAAAATATGTACTTCATATCCTCATGCACATTAATAATGTGTTCTTATTAAAATTCCTTTGCTACACCCACTTGCAATTTAACTCAGTTAAAGCTGATGGAAGTGCTGTAATTAAAATATTATAATTCTGAAACATGTTTCAGATATTTTCCTCCATAATTACAGTAATGAATTTATTTTTTGCATGTTTGAATTGTAACCAGATTGTTAAGATGACCAGCACCTTCAATCTGCATCACAACACGCAAATGTGATGCATAAACAAATAGACATTACAGAGACAGGCGACTGATTGATTCTCTGTCCTGTTGGAATCTGAGCCTGATACATATACTAAATGCTCATGTGCACAACAACATATTGAGGATGTGCCATGCAGTCATTCTACTAAGAGTTTAAAAGTTGCGCACAACGTTTCAAAGCCTTTGGTTTGTTTTCCAGGTGGGTGGCAATTTTCAAATTTAAAATTGTCTGCTGGAGTTCAAACACATTGATTTCTATAATACTCGCGTGCTGTTTTCCTTGTTGCAAATGCTGACTTTGTCTGCAAAACGAATTATTTTTAAACAAGATTGCAGATATATTTTTCATCTAAAACGATACAGGTCTCACATTTGTTCACGTTTAATGCCAAATGATTCTTATTTTCAAATAGTATGACCATTTTAAAGTTTGCTTAATTTATAGTCGACAGGGAAATAAGATTTAGTCACGTTAAAGACTGCAGTAGCCACAATGATTTGGTGAGCACTGTTAAAAACTGAAGCAAATGTCAGGTAATTACGGCTTTGATTTAATGTATGCAAATTGTGAATTTTTAAAAAGGCAAATGAAAGCTATGACCTATGGTTTTCATACAGATGTCTTGTTTTTTGCATGCTGATGGCCCCCGACGGAAGCGTTAAATTATCCTTCAATTCCTTTCGTTTACAGCTTGCTTGCTCGGACCTCAATTAACTCATGCCGCGAGGAGGCAGTCATCTGTATACAGTTGTCTGAAATGCTGTTAAGTTCCATGGAACTGCTACTTGCACTTATTTTCGCACCTGTGATGCAGTTATCGTGATATAAAATGAAATAACTTAAAAAAAAATTGCCCAGTATAATTAACACGTGGGTGGCACGGTGGCGCAGTGAGTAGCGCTGCTGCCTCACAGCAAGAAGGGGCCGGATTTGAATCCTGGCTCGGGTTCCTTTTATATGTGGATTTTGCATATTCTCCCCGTGTCCGTGTGGGTTTTCACTGGGCACTCCAGTTTCCTCCCACAGTCCAAAGACATGCTGCTACATAGGTTAATTGGCCAGCGGACTAAATTGCCCCCGGTGCCCTGCGATCGACTGGCGTCCCATCCGGGTATATCCCTGCCTTGCGCCCTGTGTCTGCCGGGATAGGCTCCGGTCCACTGCAAGCCTGTACTGGATTAAGTGGTTTCTGACAATGGATGAATAATTAACACGTTTTGCTTACATTTCTGCCGAAAAAGGTTTCGAGTTGGTTGAATGTGCAGAGAACCTTGGTTTGCATTTTGGCTGAATTAATGTCTCACACATTTTTACCAGTCAGTAGTGTTTTACCACATCATATTATATTTCATTTCATTTGTTGTGGGATTTGGAAAGCTGTCATAATTTTTGCTAATTTGTCCCATCTCACATTGTTTGTATTACGCAATCAGTATTCGCATCTGAAATAAGCCAAACGATTGAAAATGGCAGTTTGTAGAATCGGTAATAAAAATAACAGGCATTATTTTCAAGTGATTACAACATTCATCAGGTCAATGGCTCTGGCTGACTGTTTCGTCAACTCCCTTTAAGTTTTGCAAAGTTCAGTAACTAACTGATGGCGACACAAATTGCAATGGCAGCAACAGGCCAAGGACATTCACTACGCATTTCAGGCCGTTTGTTAAAATGTTAAATTTAACATAATTATTATGACCCTTTCGTTCGCATGTCCTTTTTGTACTTGAAAGCAAAGAACTAACCAAATATGTGTTGACATGAGGTCATGGACCCATCCTTGTCTAATCACAAAAAATGGAGCCGTGTCACAGCCCAATTTCAGCTGAAAATGCAGGTTTTAAGCATGCGTTGTTGGCAGATGATGCTTTTATTTATTTCAAACAAAATGAAGATGAGCTATGAGATTGTTTATTTGTTTATTCTATGGTAATCATCGATTCCTTCAGAGGTATTCTTGCATAATAGTGTAATCTGTTTCTTTTTTTTTGCATTCACGTTTTGGCTATTGACTTGGCCGGTGGCATTTTCCACAGTGATGTTCTTACCATTTGTATCGAGCCGTGCCTCCTATTTTAATTAGTAATGCTCTGGAAACAAGGGTTAGAATATTTGTCATGTAGAGCCTGGATACTGATTGAGAGTTTTGAGATTGTATTCTTGGGAAATATATATATGCTTTACTTTAAAACGAACATTTGTAATTATATCATGAATAATATACAGACACAAATAATATACACGTTTTCTTTGACTAACGCTTTTTGAGGAGGATTAATTAAAATTCAGTTTTACGGATGTATGTACATTGAGCTTAGTGCATAGCCAGTGCATCGCAGCGTCTGTGCATTTGTTTGCTAGTTTGGATTCTGCTACATTGGGACAGAATCGATCGCTCGACTGGCAGCCAAGAGTGGCTCGCCCCCCGCGCACTCGTGCAGCAGAAATTGATGGGCCTTTGAGACTCACTGCACCCTTGTGACTCAATTTGCTCCGAAATATCGGAGGTGTACAAATGAGTTACTTATTGACTTGACGTTTACTGCTCTTGTATTGTCCTTGCGTTTCGGCGCGTCCTGCACATTCCTTTAGAAAAGCGCTTTCAAGAGCACATTGCCCTAAATGAGCGCGAACAACATAAATGTACCTTGAGGCGGTAAGATATTGAATATTGATTTAACCTGAAAGGTGCATGAGAAACCGACGGGGCTTTCCCGTGAGTGAGGAAAGCCTGCTTCGCTGGGAGGGGGCGGTGCGGGGGGGGGAATTGAAATAGAAAATGCCCTGGATTGAGGGAGCAACTAGCTCTGCTTTGTACGCTCCTGAGATCCCAGTCCATTAGCCACAGAAATTGAACTGCTGGCTAACTCAAAGTGCCGTGGCCTCATTTGTATTAGGAGACCCAAAATGAGTGGAAAAAGGGGAAGAGACCACTGAGGCTTGTGGGTGATGGAGGGGCAATAGGCTAGGCTATGATTACATGGGGCATTGACTGGTGGCGGTGTCAGCGCTGATGAAGGCAACAAAGCAAACTATGAACTCAAACACGGATCGCTGTTGTTACTGTCATGTTTGTTCAGGGTAATACTCTGTAGCTGTAATAACTAAATTGTATTGTAATTAAGCTTTGCATGGTGGCGTGTTGAGAAGCGTTGCCGCCTCACGGCAAGAAGGTCGGGTGCCTTTTTGTGTGGAGTTTGCATGTTCTCCCTGTGTCTGCGTGGGTTTTCGCCGGCCACTCCGGTTTCCTCCCACAGTCCAAAGACATTCTGCTTCATAGATTAATTGGCCTGCTGACGAAATTGCCCCGGTGTCCTGTGATGGACTAGCATACCATCCTGGGTATAGCCTTGGGCCCTGTGTCTGCCAGGATAGGCTCCGCCTCACCGCAACCCTGTACAGGATTAAGCGGTTTCTGACAATGAGATGAGTAATTAAATTTTGACCAACTAAATGGTGCCTTTTAGTAAAAATGAATTGCACTCGGATGTAAACACATGTTGTACAATTACTGTTGGGCTTGCAATTGCGTGGGGAGATTTTTAAAAACGAAAGTTTACACCGTGCTATTTTTAGGCCTCGCGTGACCCTTTTAAAGACTGCTAATCAAATCAATACATGTTTTTGTTCTTAAAGGTTTACTTTATTGGATAACTAAGTACCGTGAAGGTGCACAATTAATGTTGTAAGTAGATTAGTTTATGTTCAGGAATGAGATGGATGGTAGCAGCACTTGACTTTGAGCGAATAGTAAGTGTGGGGAGGCGGCCTTCATCCAGCAGTGGATATAAAATTACTGATAAGGATTACTGTTAATGTAAGTTTTGAAAAACATTCACGAACTTTGGGATTTGTGGGCTGAACTAAATGATGGTGCAATTTAACATATTTTAATCGGCATATTATTTTTAGTGCTGTAAGGAATCTTAATCACTGAATTGGTTAGAAACACGTATAGCAAAGTTTTTTTTTTACGTAATCGAAAATATTACATTGCTTCAGATATTCACTCAGAATTGTTTGTAGTTATCACCCCTCTAATAACGCGTGATGAAAGGTCTATTGGAAGTAAAGAGTCTTTAAAAGACACGCGCAAGCACTTTTTATAGGGCTCGCTTATTCAGACTGGAATTCCTTTTTGGATAATAAGCATCTTTTCAAAAAGAAACATCTGGTAGATCAAACTAGTTTTGAAATGAAAATCATGCAAATGTTCAAATAACATACTTTTATTTTTTACATAATGGCTATGCCAGTTGCTCACCAAGCCATGAAATGACCATCTCTTCTGAATCATTAAAATCCAACTGAAAAGCAAAAAAACCCCCATCTAAAATGGACGAATGTTAGGCTGTTGATGAAAGCTAATTTTGTGTTGTCAATCCTGTGGCAGAGGAGGTGCTGGTAGATAAGCCATGTGTGTTATAATTTTTCAAAGCACCGTTAGCTTAACGTATTTGAAATTTCCACAATTTGAAAACAGTTTGTACTCTTAAGAGCACTCGTGTTTACAGTTTGAAGCTATGAAAATTACACATCAAAAGTTCCTCGTGGCTTTTTATACTTGAGCGTAATGATTGTGTGTCTATATGTCCTCTATGTACCAATTACAGCCTTTTTACAATATTAATGGAACATTTATAGAAAAGGAAGCATAATAGAATAATAGTGCTGGTTGGAAAAGGAAAACATTAACACAATACGTGGAAATCTGTTAAAAGCATACGGCCTCTGAGCGTATGCAACAACCAAATTGCATTTCCTGAAGAAGAGCATTGTGGTCCTTTTGTCTTGCTTAAATCACTCTCTAAATGCATTTTAGCAAATGTGACCAACTGACAACTGCGGACTGGTTTACATTGGGACTTCTCAGCACAGTAGTCACCAATGTTCACTGCTGCAAAGTCTACCTCTGGAAAAAATATACATCTGGAGTACTCACTTGTACACGTTGGGCCTTATTAGTTTGCAAAAGCACAAAGGCTGTGATTTTTACACGTTTTGAGTGTTGGTTTAAAATCATGGTTATCTGGCCTGCACTATTATTTTGATTTTATACCTCATTATTTGGTTACAGATATTAGGTTTCTCTGCAGGGTTGCTGTGTTCACTCTCTGTGACAAGGTGAGGAGCAGAAATCGGGGAGAACCTAGAAGTAGAGTCGCTGCTCCTTCGGATCGAGAGGACCCAGTTGAGGTGGTTTGGGCATCTGTTAAGGATGCCCCCTGGGAGGCTTCCCTGGGAAGTCTACCAGGCATGGGCCACTGGGTGGAGACCTAGAGGCCGACACAGGACACGCTGGCGGGATTATATCCTTCGGCTGGCCTGCCAATGCCTGGGAATCCCTCAGGAAGAGTTGGAATCTGTTGCTGAGGAATGGGTTGTCTGGTCCACCCTCTTTAAACGGCTGCTGCCGTGACTTACCAGGACAAGCGGATTAGAAAATGGATGGATGGATGGATTATTTGGTTACGATTTATATGTTTAATCATTGCTGACATCAGCCAAGCTAATTTGCCCCGTGGTATGGATGTAGGGATTTTACCTGTGTGGTTTCGAGAGGCAGACTATGCAGCAGTGACTTATCAGTGCAAATTATTATTATTATTATGCTGATGAGCTCTAATGGAAATGAAACCAGTCTGCGGTTGTCTGTCACTGCTACTATCCGTCAATCACACTTGCTCAGATTTATAATGGTGACCCAAGACAAGAAGGAAATTCTTATGCTTTTTGCATAAAGGTGGTGTGTTTTTCACGCATTTTTGTGTGTCGTTTGATAATTACGCAACCATTTAGTTAGCACAACCTATGCGAAAATGGAACAAAACTGATGAAGGTTTTGGTATAGTCCATGCATACTCTGTACGTATATTCACACACCCTCACAAATTGTTATCTGGCATTGTGAAATAGTTATGAATTAATTATTATATTACTTTAGTAGTATACTGATATACCAAGCATATTGGTTGACCTGCACAGTTTTGTATCTAGAAAAAAGCCAACACATTTTAAATCTAGTTTCACATTACTTATTTGGAATTGCAATTTCTAATTTAAATTCTTCATCTTTGGCCTTCATTATAATATTCTTTAATCCAGTTAGCTGAGCTGGAACTGCTCTGCACATATTAAAGTTTTTGAGGTGACCATTAACAAAAAAGTGAATTCTTCTTTAATTGTTGCTATGCATGTTGATGTGGACAAGCCATATGTGGTCCAAAACTAAAGTTAAATCGTAATAGACAATAATTATAAGGGGTGGAGAATTGCCGCAGTGGTTCGGGCACTGCTCTACTTTGAACGTGCTCAGCTGAGTTCAATTCTTGGCCATGATAGTCCTGTTCTTTACCCTCATTCACCAGCCAAGACTGACTTACGCTGGTGAAGTATGATGACTATGAAATAGGGCGGCCTTCAATCAATGGTGGTGTGAGAACTGCTGGAAATTATATATTTTATTTTTATTACTAGAGCCCATTGAGAATTACTTTTCAAAGCTGTTCTTTTGGGATAGCCATGTCGAGCGCTCGAACATTGAGCCGTGAAAACCTACATTAGTACACTAGAACCCATAGTCAATCGTGGCATTTGTACTAATGTAGGTTTCCATGGCTCGATACATGATGGTTGTTTTTTAAAGCTGTTCTTTCGGGATAGCCGTGTCGAGCACGCCATCTCTTTTCTTTGCAACGTTTCGCCCGCCGCATTGGAGGCATCTTCAAGTGTTCTGAGTTCCGAGTTCCACACTCGTGGGATTTGTTTGACCATGCTTCACCGTGCCGGTCATTGCGGGTTTGTGAACAGAGAAGGCAGGACCAGTATGGATATTACTTACCGCTGATGGTTAACTGTGGCCAGTATTCCAGCTCTTGTCGGTAGGTTTGTAGCAGTGTGCGCTCAATCCCTGCCCCCGCACCACTGTTCCCTTACATTATAATACGGGATCATAATTTACGCTTAGTGTTGGCACATTTCATTCTGTCGTATACACGCAGTTGTGAATTGAATACATTATAATAAGCACATTGAGGCATTGTCATTTCAAGGGCTTTTCAGGAACATTTTCGCTCGTAAATATCACATTATTTTTTTCCCCCCACTCATAGCAAGGTGATGATAATATTTGAACGCTTAACACACCCTCACAGGACACTTCAGCATGGCTCATCTTTTCAAACCTCACTCCCTTGATTAAATCTAGGATTTTCTTTAGTAATCTTTTTTATTCGTTTTTCACCTGTTCTGAAGTGTGACACTAGAGGGAGCCAGATCCTTATGATTTCCGACTGCTTGTAACAATATGCCCAAAATAGATATTATTCGCGTGTAATTGTCAATGCTCTTTAAGTGTCCTCTCTAAATTGTCTGAATTATTACTGTTTCACGACACATAAACATTTCAGCTAATTATTTAGGGTTTTTAATGTTGATATCTTCTAAACCGCGTGCCTCAATTTTAGTCTGAAAGGCTTTCAACTTGAGAATCCATTTTTATGGGAACAGACATGACGATACATTAGAAGATTTGTTTCTGTGTTTTGCTTATCTATTCGATTTGGGTTACAGTGCTCTTGTTTATTGTGATATTGGATGCATTCGCAGCCTGGCTTAATGTCGCTTGGTAGTGTGTGCCCACACAGCCAGATGCGTAATTATTGACAGATATGAAGGTTGCAATATTCAAAACATATTAGGGGTAGGTTTATTGAGCTGTTGACAAGTGCTAAGGAGTGTCATAATTTGGTCATGCGTCCCCCCCATTCTATACAGATCATCTTTCTTCCAACATGGGCAGAACAGAACCCCCCCATGACAGCGCTAATATTTCTTAGTGATAAATTGCTTTAATCTTGAGCCCAGAGAGCCCCCTCCTTTTTAAAAAATAGTTTTAGTTGCCTGGGTATTAACACCTGCTTAACATTAGTTTTGGATGGTGTTGGCAGCCTTTTTATAGCGCGCATCTGGTTTACTGTGGAGGTCAGTTCATGTGTAAAATTGACTGCTCTTTAAATTGGTAGCTTGCTTGGTTCTCTAGCGAGGTTTCATTTTTTGTGCTTTTGCCAGGTGTATGCAGTAAATTACATGTTTCCGATTTTTTGTAAATGGAGGAGGCTAACTACAGCGTTTGGCTGTAATGAAAAATACCGTGTTTTAATTACACAAGGCACACATGTTTATGTCGTGTTTATTATTGATACAATTTTAATACCTGCGTTTGAATGTGGCCATCAAAAAATATACCGTCGCGGTTAAAATCTACACCGCTTTAAAATCGGGTTGTTATAAAATATGTACACGCGTAGACGTGAACTCCGCGTTGAGGTTATATTTGGAGGTTCGAAATGTGTTTCTGAAAGAGATGCTATCTGTCCTACGGAGCAATGCCGAGCGGTCGAGCCAGTGTGTTCCGTGTAACGTGCGGCGCACACACGCGAGGAGATTGCTTGTAGTTCTCGGAATTTTTTAAAATTTATAAGACACGACTCGCGCTCATTGTCAAACCGCACATAATACCAACCGGAGAGGTTTTGTATACAGAGAGAGGTGTAATGGCCTTGAGGGTTCGTGTTTGTGTTAACAGAGCACGAGCATGCGATGAACCCAACACGGTAGATTGCGAACTGCCTCCCTGACGCCTTGCTCCGGCCAATCGGCCGGCGTAGGAAACCGAGCCGTGGGATATACACGGTGCTTGTGAACTATTTTTGTGTGAGGCGTTATAGCTTGCAGTTGCCGGACATGAAAATCAAGATACCTGTAACTGTTCTACAGGCTTTAAACGAGACCGAAAAGACTTAATTTGCACTGCGTGGTTAAACCCGACACGTTGCGTTTACATGTTGATGTGACCGTTAAGGGAGTGTTCATCTGCTTCCCGTGGACAATTTGGTGGGTGCAGTCGTGTGGGACATGCTAGCTCGAACTGCAGGCAGTGGCTGACACTCTCAACACAACGCTGATTAGAAAACGTCGACGCTTTGCCGATTGTGGGTTAGCGTTCAACTCCAAGGAGCACAATATTCGCAAAAGGTATTTTTTGCTAGTCTGCCTTATTTCTGCCGATATATCTTTTGGTGACTAAATATTGTAAATTTAAAAACATGCTATTATATGACAAGATTTTTGCTTGCTTTCATGCGTCTGGTTTGGATTGGTTTATTTTGGCACAGGTAAAACCCTTTGGGCGATAAAAGCTATTTCTTACACAATAGAAACCTGGTTACAGCAAAAAAACAAACGAAAATCATCCAAAACAACTGTGCATGGTCAAATTTCAAAAAGCAAGGTCATGCATCAACATGGTAGAACCAGCACAAAGAAGACACGGCTAATAGAATGCATCACATATGGAAAGTATCGGGTGCAAAACTGCACCGAGGTAGATAATATTGTCATTAAAAAAAGTCTTCAAAGCAGAGTGATGAATTGCATATACATATGTAATATATTATTAACAGAGGATTGTGTTTTTCTCCTGCACTTAATTTAGCATGGTGTATCATTCAATTAATTTTTAAGTGCTCTTGTTGGTCTTGACAAATGCTTCACACATTTCAAAATATTGTTACCATTATATATTTTTTAATGTTAATTCTACAAAACGAGTAATTGGACTGACCCGCTTTGGTTGTGAGTATTGGTGTTAATTTTTCCTGATGAGTAAAAAAAACGAAAATTTCATTTTTCTTTATTGGTTAAAGTCCATTAAAAATAATTGGTTCTATTGAAACCATAGCATTGTTTCACGTACTTATTTTTAAGGATGATTGATGGGCTTGTGCAGTACCCAAAATTACCAGAGTGGTTCCTGTTATAAAAAATGAAGCATTGTTTTTTGCTGCAGAAGCTTGAGCGTTAATATCGTGGGGGGGAATAGAAAATGGTTGTCCCTATTTAAATAAGGCCAGGCACAGTGTAGGGAAGGCAGAACACATTTCCTGAATGCATTATCCATGCTGTGGCTCAGCACAGAATGTTTCTCTGATATGCAAATGTACTGTGTGTGCAACTGTTTTAAGGCACTCTCCAATTCACTATTTAATGCAATTTACACTAATCCCTTGCTGTGGAATTTCTCTTCTGAATTCTCATCTATTAAAGCGCTCTCCCTCTTTTGCAAAGTGATGGTACATCTCTGAAGTTATTGCTGTCGATTCTTCATGGATATCGTATCCAGTGCGGCAGTACGATATCCTTTTGGGGATTTTCTATGCATTGCTTTTTACAAATATGCTTTTGTATCGATCTAAAGAAAGCTCTATCGTAAGGACAAAATACAAATCTGCCATGTAGCAACTTTAGAACGTCCACCATGTGAACAGAGCTGTGTATTTGTAAATACCTTTAACGTAACCATTTGACAGATGTGTTGGAAAACCGTTATGTCATACACGTGTTTTAACTCGTATATTTAATTGCGTCCAGCGAATTATTTCCGTATGCTCTTTCATGAAGAAAAAAATCATGCAATTACGTTGATCGTTACGTTTTATCTGACCGATATGGGTGCAAGAGGAGTAACGTGAAAATGAGCCGATGTGTGCTCGATGGACCATCATTATCAGTGCTGTGTCGTCTGTAAACAACGTTAAGATCTCCTTGGCTGTTTGCAAACATCTCCGCGGAGGAGTGGCACCCTGAAAAGAGCGTCTACGTGCCTCTTAAGGTCTGCACATTAATGAGCCTCGCGTCTACTTTAGTATGGATGACGACACTCCCAAGTTTTTGCCACTTCACTATAAAAGCGGGCTTGAATGAGAATTCCCTTCTAATAGGTTATTTCAGCCAGTGTGCCGTATGGGTTTAAATGGCCACTACCAAATAATTTCTTTATTTTGCTCCTCTGCATTGACTTTCGTTACATTACAAATGCATTTCTTCAACCTTCAGCAAAGGAACAGTACTGTTTTTTGACCGAGGCGTACGTACGTAGCATGGGCGGTGGTGGTGTTATTTTACAACACCGATGTTTCAAGTGTGATCCTGTATATTATATTGTTCACAAACTTAAAATAAACATCTCTTATCAGTATTCAATTTCCTTATACACACGTTTATACTGGGTGTCATTAGTCCTCTGCAGTAATATATACTGCCGGTGAGGAGCCGCCCAGTGTTACAGAAGCATGGGCTGTTCAAGTGACGAACTAAAAATCTGACACGCATACGTGATCGTCAGTGTGTTGGGGAGACGTTCGGGGTGAGGAGAAGTTAACATTAACGTAATATGGAAACGACTAAGCTGAAATAGGCCCTTCGAAATACAATTGACATCCTGAATGCAATAATACTAACAAAAGGTAGGAGGCTGAAAGGGATTAGTGCAGGCTTGGGTGGCTCATTTCTCACTTGGATAAAGGCTGTGTATTAGCCAAACCAGGAAACCAGCTGTGCGGGAAAGGCCACAAAAGCCACATTTGAATGCAGAGCAGAGAGGGGAACAGGCTTCTGTCCTGAGTTGTAGCAGCATGCTTTTCTGTTGAGGCGAGTCGAAATGCTCCAAATCCATAAAACCGCTAAGACCTATTGGTCATGTAAATAGAAGCGCACAAATGTGCTTACCTGCATAGAACAATGTTAGGTTTGTTACTGGAGTATGCTTCAAAACCAAGAAAGCCTCCATTTTAATTCAAATAAAACGCAGCATGTGGTGAGGCGTTCATGCAGCAGTCAATTATTAATATTGATATCCAGGAAAAATGGACAATTTATGTCTAGTTGTTGTTATGGCCTTGGACTACTGTTGGGTCACAAACATTTGGCACTGTTATAAACATAACAATGAATGGTAAATGTCCTTGAGTGGAGGCACTCTGATTTAAAGTGCTGATTTAAAGTGCGGGCGCACGTCTGTAATCCGGCGCTGCAGGGGTGAGGGACGGTTGATCAGACAAAGGTAGTGAAAAAACCATCCCATGGTCGACGAGGTGCCTCACCCTGGCTCTCCTGGAGAAGGTGGTACAACAAGTATTGATCTCACCTGTTCTGTCTGTATGGGACGGAGTGTTGACCACTTGCACTTGTTGGATTTCTCAGGGTACTCTCGCTTCCTCCCACAAGTATACACTCATTAATTGGCTAATACTATCTTAATGTATAGAGGAGAACAGAGCTTGGGAGGGGGAGTTTGGCGTTAGCTCACCACGCGGCCGCCTTTCCCGCTTGTCTGCAGTTCACCACGTCTCCAAGTCTTTCTTTCTCCCCGAGAGGGAGCGAATGCTGCTTGTTACAAGTTGAAATTATTATTATAAGGCTACCCTCAGAGATGTTAAATGGAAGATACATTACCAGAGTTGATGTGGTGCACCGTCGTGAGGATCGGGACTGGATTAGACAGTCACACGGTGCAAACACTGCTATGAATGTGACGATCAGGCAATTGGAAGAAAACAAGGTTTATTTTCTTTATTTTCAATTCTAAAATGCTATTAAACATTAGTGTATATGATTCACAACCCCCCTAATGTAATGGTTCATTCTCGCAATCTGAAGTCGATTTTATTCACAATATATTATTTTAGCGGCCGTGTTGGTGCATGTACGATCCATTGTTGCTCCTGAATTAACATGAAACAGCAACAACATTATGATCCATGTTCTCTCCACTGCTGAATAAAGACCTCCCTGTGCCATCACCATTCTTCGTGGGCCTGCAATACCATTATCCGTCTCGGCCCTGTGCATGAGCTGATCACATAACTCCATCTCTCCAGTGGTAATGTTCTCTGCCATCCTGTCACCAGTCTTGTCCATCAGCCAGCCATCACCCATTGTAGCGCTGTGCCTAAGCCTACTTTCTTTAACTGTCAACGTGATGTCTCACGATTTGTTTGTTTGATGATTTATGTAATGCTTTTTCTCTCTTGGTGTAATTCCCAGCATGCCAATTTTCATGCTTTTTACCTTTATTCCATTTTCTTTCCACCTTTCTGTTCCGTACTTCATAGCTAACAATGTGCACTGATTAAACACGTTTTGCTTAGGTACATTGGTGTACTGTTATTTGTTTCTTTACTTCATATATATTTTACTTCCAATTCAGTTCTATTAGTTGCTGTAGGCATAGAATTTCTGCCTTTTTCCAGTTGATTGCCTCTCAACAAGCCGACTTGTTGTACCTAACTAAATGCACAAACGGAAGTATAGAAAGTATTAGATAGATTGAGGTTTATCATTACAGCACAAAAATACCCAGTGAGCGTGCAAGCTCTTTACGGGATTCCTGCGACACAACAAACTGATTGGACTATTATGTGACGAAATTTAGCATAACGAACAAGCAATATTCACTGCACAACGTGATTGAAGGACTTTACCAAGATGGCTGCAAAGTTTTACTTGACATATTCAGTATTAATCATAAATAATATGTTCTCCCAAGTACATTTTTATGAATCTGGACGATGTTTGTGACTCAGGAGTCCCGTAAAGAGCTTGAAAGCTCAGTGGGTATTTTTCTGCTGTAATAATAAACATATATCTATCTATGTTGGTGTTGACCAGGGCAAGGTACTGCAGGGCCTTTACGGAATACAATTTAGCCCTCCCCTAGTGCTACCCATAGTGGCTCACTTTATCTGTGCACTTGTATCTGAATTGCAGTGATATTTTAGCCCCAGGCTAAAAATGATCAAAAAATCTGATATTTGAATGACAGAGATTTGTTTAATCGTTAATTACATAATTTGTAAAATCCTAATCAGATCACCTCATCAAAATAATATTTTACTGCCAAGGGATCATGTTTGATGTATGTCTGGATCTAATTAAATTGGGATCTGATTTTGATCGTGATCAGACGTAGCATCATCAGGTCCCATCAGACACAAATGATTATTGGCCATTGTCAAGCCATCACTGGCTGAAGGCCTCTGCATCCTCTCACTATTTCTCACACTGGTGTTGCTAAAGTCCATCTTAATTCCTGAATTTGGATTGGCCTCACCTTGCCATCTACTTGGTGCTTGTCCTCTCGGATACATTCACAGAAAGAAAGTCCTGCCCGAGGCGGTTTGATTCCTGCCTTGGGCACCTTTATGTGTTCTCCCTCTGTTCTGCGTGGGTTTCCTCTGGGTTCTCCAGTTGCTTCATGCAACTTAAAAAAAAAACCACTCATTAATTAATTGGCCGATAACACCATAATATATAAGATACATTGTCTGGCAAATATTGATGCCGGTTGGGTGCATGGCTGCCTTCCACCCATTCTCCCTGCAGTTTCCTCACATCGCCGGTTCCGTGTCTATGACCAGGCGTGGAATAAATCGTATCATTTATTATTTAAATAATTGTTCCGTTTGCTTTTTTCGTGTCTACATTTCTGCTTCATATAATATCACCGACGCTTATGCACTGCTTGAAAATTATCTTCCACAGACACATTGGTATACTGCTTTTCACGCTTAATAGGTTTTTTCACTTTCTGAGTCGTACGGTGGTTTTTAATATTGTGAAAACTATTGTGGATTCAATATTTAGCGAGTGTGTTCATAATTGTACTTCACATTAAATATACCAACTAAATTACAGTACAGTGTTGGTGCTACAGACAACTCTATTCATAATAATATATCAAAGCATTATACTGTTTACATTTTAATATACCGTAGAGAGCAATGTGCTGCTGGCAATGGATTAAGCACTGCTTACTTGGCAAAACACCATAGCACCATGTACTTCACAGTACAGCATGTATTTGGTACACAGTTTTGTATATTCCTGTTTTTAAGTATAAATTGACATGTGCTTGTACATCTAAAATATTTCTTTTTTACTACCAGCTGATGCTTGTTTAGGAGTGTGTGTGTACACTAGGGATATGTGGAGTGGTAGTGTGCTGTGCTTGAGCCAGGCGAGTTTGTTTTCTGCTCACGTCCAACACCAGTGACGATTTTCTGAACCGGTCCTGGGCCTCCCCTCGGTCGACTCCACCTCAAATGAGTACCTGATGGGGTGTGTAAACATTGCCACGAGCGGGAAAAAGTGCTGGTCACCCACCCCTTCATGTGCCGTGCTGGCGATCATAGGTGCTAGCTCACGGCACTTGACCCTACAGTCTGTTAAGGCTGTACGAGGATTCTTTGTATATGGTTGACAGAAATAGAATAGTGGCTGGTACATTGGTGCCTGGAGTTTGATTCCCACTCAGTCAAGACCAGTGACAAATATCTGCATTGGCCTTCCCTAGGTCGACTCGGCCTCAAACGAGTACCTGGTCTGTTGTGCAAACATTGTGGTGCTCACCACCCACCCCCTTGTTGTGCCCTGTTGGTCTTAATAGGCGCTCGCTAATAGCACTTGCCCCAACAATCTATTAAATGCTATGTGGGGGAACCTTCCCCTTGTTTTTTGTGTGAGTACATGCATCGTCCATGAGCGGTGGCCGAGATAAATGAACGTTTACGCTGTGAGTCTAGTCATCTCTTCAGTATGTTCTTCTTCTTTGCGATTCCCCGAAGCACGACGGTCAGCCCCCGGACATCGCCGTCTTTCAGCTCGGCTTCAGTATGCAATTAACAGAAGTGAGGTGGAGCTGTGGTATAATATACAGTGCACTGATTTGAAACCGGTGGCCTGAGTTGAATTCTCAGCCACAGTTAATATCAGTGGCTAGTGACATCTGGACCGGTCCTGGGCCACCCCCCACCACTGTAAAGTATAGTTAAACAGCCCCCTTGACCGATAAGGTGTTGAAAGGCCTTCATATATCAGTGACGATTGATATCTGAATCTGTCATGGAACTCCACTCTTGATAGGTGCAGGTTAAAGTTAATATTTGGGGCGGTGTCGAGATGAGTGTCTTAACATTGCCTCTCCATAGGTCTATAGCAACCTTCCATTTCAATTTTCCACCAATAATAGTTGGTCACTTGTAGCACTTTGGACACATTTGTGTCCCTTAAAAGGGTGAGTCATTGGATTTGAAACGATGAATGTTAAAGGTTTCCAAAATATTAGTAATACAAAAAAATGCCTAGCGCACATATTCATTCGAAGAGAGAGCAGCTCAGAGGCATGGGGGGGGGGCAGTCAAGGCACATGGTTCGCCAGCGCCAACCCGCCAGACCCTGCATCCTGTATATTGTGATGTTATTGGCAAAGAACTTTCGTCCAATCTCCCTGCTATGTCACCCATATAAGCTGTTTGAGCACCTGATCCTAAACAGGCTTGCCCCTGTTGCTGAACCAGCCATCATCCCCCAACAAGC
>JAZEWU010000011.1:9459130-9470638 GCA_036362915.1 Geotria australis | reverse complement strand
CCCACCCCGCAATAATTCATTTTCTCCACAAAATATAAGGGGGTCATCCATCTCTAGTCAAGCTTTGTCAAGTCAAGTGGCATCGTGAATTCGAGCCTTTATTGAGATTCTTAAATACGCCACTGAGTAGGAATGCATGTAACAGTATAAATGTATGAATGCAAGCTATTGTGTGTGTCTGCTGTGAGTAACTCTGCAGTCAAGCCATAGGCAGCTGCTAGGCTGGCCCCATTGCTGACGTCAGTAAATCAAACAGCCAGTGACAGCAGCAAGCCTCCCATGTTTCGCTGCATATACCATCTCGGCCAGATAATGCAAACAATCGCAGAGCCTCAATAAATAGTGCTGCGGTCATATTTTACATTTTCCAAGTGCTCGTGCACAGTGCGATGCACGTGAAAGCATTCCTAATAAATGGCTCTTGAGTGTAACCCTTCTGTCCAACTCGCTTAAAGTGTGGGAAATCTACGTTAACTAATTGCCATGGGCATATTGGAAAATAACAATTAATTAAACGGTAATTGCATTTTCCTCTTTTGCTGTGTATAGTGCTTCTGCAGTGACTCATTTAAATGCAGTGGCAATGATTGTGTTTGTTAACGTGTGTCGAAATGTACCAATGGGCAAAGGAATTGAAGGGCACTGCTATGTTAAGATATAAGCCAGCCTTTGTTTGGGGTTTATCAACTTGGCTGCAGTTCATTTGAAGTTGTGAGAACAGCTGCCTAAGAAGATGGTCATTGGTAGGTGATAGCTGTGTGTGTATTTAATTTTGTTCAATGAAAATGCAAGGGGCTGTGTAAGAAAATGGGAAACTGTAATTTAACATTGCGCTTCGAAGAGTCGCAAAGAAGATTTTGTTTCCAAGTTTAGTGTGTAGCAACATGGTACAAGTGCACCGAGTAGTTATCACAGCATGCTATAAAATTGTAGTCATTCTCATAGATGTTGTCTTCCTCTACAGACGTGCATACATTTACAGGAACTTGCTGCATTAGCCCAAAGAGAACCTCGTATTCCATCTCAAAGTATATTTTTTCACAGTTCATTTATTTCAAAATGAAATGTATAAAGTGTTCGCACTACTCTAAAATGAATAACACTTAATGTTGTCTTAACTTGTTTTTGTATGTGCTCGCAAACCCTTTTACTCAGCATTCAGCGATGAGGGTGAAACATAAATGTTACGTAAAAACATATTTTGTGCTCTTTTTGATTTCCCTTCTCATTCAGAATGGAAATATCACAGAGCTCCTCCTCAAGGAAGGGTTTGCACGCTGTGTTGACTGGTCGATGGGCATCTACACACAAGGCCCAGACAAGCTTCGAGCTGCCGAGAGGTATGAGCAGCATTCTTCAGCGCATCGACACAACAAACAGTTCCTTTTGAAGCGGTCACTAAGCACACAGTGCCCTCTTATTTTCTACCAAAGCCCCTGATAGCAGCAATGTCACCACCCTGTGCATTACCTTGCCTCCTCTTATTTTTTCTTTTTGTTTGCGTGATATATTACTTTGCACATATGCAATTTAAAAAATGTGCCATTTCCTTGAAATACTGCCGGATTGTAATGAGTTGTGTGGACCTGCTACAACAAACATGGCTACGTTGCACGTTTTATTACGGGCAGTGATTTTTTTGAAGAGTCAAAATTACAACTGCTAGGTTTGTGGTTTGGGGGGTGGCACGGTAGCGCGGTGAGTAGTGCGGCCGCCTCACAGCAAGAAGGACCCGGGTTCCAATCCCGGCTGAAGTGCCTTTCTGTGTGGAGTTTGCATGTTCTCCCCGTGGTTTCGTGGGTTTTCGCCAGGCACTCCGGTTTCCTCCCACGGTCCAAAAACATGCTGCTGCATAGGTTAATTGGCTTGCGGACTAACTTGCCCCCGGTGCCCTGTGATTGACAGGCGTCCCATCCTGGGTATAGCCTTGCCTTACACCCTGTGTCTGCCGGGATAGGCTCCTGCTCACCACGACCCTGTACAGGCTTAAGCGCTTTCTGATAATGAGATGAGATGAAGCAGGTGCATTCAGTCCGCTTTTATTTAAGCTGGAAGGAACCACTGAGCTATATAGCTCTTTTTAAAAATTGTCCAGCAGGGAGGGACTTATCAAATTAGAACA
The DNA here is from genome assembly GCA_036362915.1 of Geotria australis. NCBI lineage: Eukaryota > Metazoa > Chordata > Hyperoartia > Petromyzontiformes > Geotriidae > Geotria > Geotria australis. The sequence goes on along the minus strand of JAZEWU010000011.1, from coordinate 9,468,516 downwards.
TCTCAGGGCACGGGGGGCAATTTAGTCAGGACAATTAACCTAGGCAGCAGCATGTTTTTAGCTTGCGGGAGGAAACCGGAGTACCCGGCGAAAACCCACGCCGACACGGGGAGAACGTGCAAACTCCACACAGAAAGGCGGTACCCGAGCCATGAATCGAACTCGAGAAATGTTGCTGTGAGGTGGCAGTGCTACTTACTGCGCCACCATGCCGCCTCGGTTAATAATAATAATCTACTTTTGTAACGCGCGCATTTTCTCCGGGCGCGTTGCACCCGTTGATTTGGAGGCGTGGAGCCCTGCTCAGTCGGTTTATTGTGAATCGGTGAAGAGGTGACTTTTAAAGATTTTTTTGAAGGCTGTGGGGGACTGTGTTTGACGCTATAGGTGTGGCAGGCTGTTCCAGGTTGTGGGTGCCGTGACCGAGAATCGGCGATTCGCGAAGGTTGTACGTGAGCGCGGTGTCAGAAACAATACCAGAACGAGGATCACTGCGTTTGTAGAAATATACAAGATGAGTAAAAATATACAAGTGACTTGATGCGAGGCTCTTTGGCAAAGCCTCAACATTATGTACCTACCTTAGGACTCACGTTGCTCTGGATCGGTTATTGCAAGTGTTAAATAACGAAGCTGTCAGAACTTCCGTTCATTTAAAAAATTCTTTTCTCAAAACCCTTTGTTGTCCCTCATTATTATAAGACCTGTTTATTAACTTTTTTAATGCCTACATTTTTTCACGAATTTTTCTTCCCGAATCTACTCGTAGTGCTGTTAATTTATATACCTGATATTGTGTGTTTATTTTCTATTTACCTTTAGGTTATTTTCATTTGTCTTCAGTTGGTAATGCATGTTTTCTATCAAATTGACGTGTTAATATATCATTGAAATTGGTGCAACATTTCTGTTAAATTGTAGATCACTTTTGTTGTACGGCCTTGTTTTTGCTGTGTGAATGCACTTATATTAAATTTAACACATTTATCAATAACATATAATAGACGATGAGTTGGGCAATGGTTATTATTCATAGAAGGGTCATTGCCCAAAACATTCCCTATTTATGTATATATATTTTCCATTTAGGTCAGTCTTATTGACGAATGTATTGCGTGTTATTCGTGCAAATGGACCACTGGCACTGCAGAAGCACGAAAATAAAATTGTTGGATTATATTTGTTATATTTTACTCCATATTGGTCCATGTCTTCCTTTGAGAAAAAAGCATTGGCTCTTAATTGGCTCTAACCGCGTTATACGTAAAGGTCCTCTATTTTTAACTTCCAGCTATGAAAAAAATGTTTGTTTTTTTTACAGCTCAATATAATTAAAAGTTTGATTGAAAATAATAAAACCCTTGAAAGGCAGAGTTGAAATGTGATGAATACTGGAATGTTCACGGTTCTGTTGCTTATACCGTTCAATTTCTTCCCCCCAGGTTTTCTTTGTAAAGTGTGTTTATAATTTGTTGTACACTTTATATTGAAGTTTCATTGCTGTTATTATATCCAAACAATGTTAACATATTTCATATTAATCAAGTAAGACGTAGTGGTCTATTCAGATGTTGATAAATGATAGTTGCTTGTGACATAAATGAAAAAATTATAGCCAGCACATGTTTTAATAATTAATAATATTTTTACCACTGATAATCATTACCTTTCGGTTGTTTATCAGAGGAGTTTATATTTCTTGATACACAAGGGCTTACACTTTCCACACTCGATTTGAACTAGATTTTCACTTTGAAATTGCATTCACATTTTGTAAAAAGTGTTTTGACTTCAATTTTATATAATGTCAGGATAGTTGTCAACAAACACGTTTCAGCATACTGTAATTGACTGTGTCATTTGTGTATGAATAATAAAACAGGAAAGCCATTAAAAGTCAGTTACCCAGCACAAAGGACTGGAAAGTTGTTTTTTTATGCAGAAGAGTAACAGTCAACACAGACAGGTAGTGAGTAACAGCATGCTCAGGCATAATGAGACTGCATACACAGGCAGTGAGATGATAGCATGCACCTGCAGTGAGTGACATTAGTTATACTCAGGCAGTGAGTGACAGTCTAGACAGGTAGTGGGTGATGGGATGAAGACGTAATGAGTGATACGGGCACACAGTTGGTGATAGCACACACCGGCAGTGACAGCACACACTGGTAGTGGGTAACAGTCGGTATGCATGGGCAGTGAGTGAACGGCAATGGGTGGCAGTGTACACATGTAGTGGCTGAATATTAAAATTGATTGTGCATAAGAAATGGTTAAGGATTGCTTGGTAATGGGCAACCCAATAAATTGAATGGAGGAATTTGTACACAACCTCTCAGGAATGAGTAACAACACTTCACTCGTGGCATACAATAATTGCAAGCAAGTTTGGTGGTGTGAACCAAAAACTAATGCATATATTGGATTTGAGAAGGCTGTTAATACATTCTTTCATTTTTATTTTAAATTTAGCGCATTTCTAACCCTCATGGAAAAGCGTATTATGTTGTAATTTGACATTTAGCGGACCTGTTTACAAGAAGGCTTTCAACACTTAACACGTCTTGTTATTAAGGTGTTGCATTATCAATTGGATTTAGACTTGACACTTTCCAGTGATGATATCATGCCATCAAAACAGATCCTAATACTGAGGGCTTCCGGTTGGTTGGACAGTAATATTAATCAATTGTTCGCAAATATTCCGTCTAATTACTTTGGTACATTGCAATATAAAAATATATTATAAGCAATGATTATGTTCAGAGAATAACATGTCTGTGTAACAACGGTTTTTGCTGAAGTTTGACATTGAATATCATTGTTCAATCAAAGTCGTAGAAATGTCGCATTCTTCAGAGATCTCTTTGTTCTGGCTGGTTATCCTCAAGCGATATTGCATTTAATTTATTTATTTATTGCAGTTTACTTTGTATGCAATCAAATACTCCATATCAAGTGTCGCCTTTGAAAGCTGGGGAATCTGGCATAGATACAAGGGTATAATTTCTCCTACCGACTTGTTTACGGTGCTGACATTGGCATGTGTATTTTGAAGATCAAACAGACCATTTTTAATCTTCCACTTTGCCAAGATCTTCTCAACAGTAATCCTTCCTTTGCGATAATTATGCCAATTGACACTAGGTTAGTAATAACATATTCTTTATATTTTTGAATGATTCTGACCACTATTCTAAGGCACAGTTATGGAACTGCATGATTAGTTTTCAAAGTTTTATATAGAACATGACTCTCGTCAGTAGGCCTTCATCTGTCCTGATTACATCTTGCTCTTAAGAAAGCAATATTCTCTACTCGACAGATGCCTGTGTTGGATATACAGTCACACGAGAGCTAATACCAGTCCCTTCCTTGCAATTTCTTTTTGGTGAACGTTATGACTCCAGACACAATAGCAGTAGTAATAATAATAATAATAGCATTTATATAGCGCCTTTCACCCGAGGGTCACAAAGCGCTGCACAACGCTGCAGAGAGAACGACATGTCAACAACGACAGAGCACGGAAAATCAGCAATAATTTTTTTTGGTGTTTTTTTTTTCCGAGCTGTGGAGAGAACGGCACAACAAAAACGGGGAGACAGAAAACTGAGAGTCAAGCGGTAGGACAAAAGAAAATGCAACAGGGAAACTAATACTATAGCATGTCAAAATGTAATGTTTATAGGCCCATCCTGGTATCTTTCTTTTATCTTCCTCTTCTTCAAGCACTTTTTGTCCTTGCCAACAGACAGGGTACAATTGTCCATGCCCTCTCCACCCATTGCAATAGATAATGTTGTTTAACGTTTTTTTGAAAAGCTGTATATACGGAGCTAACGTAAAACATTAATAACCGAGGTGAAACAACATTCACCAATGTAAAATAATTTGATCATGGTCAGCCATAATCCATCCATTGATAGACGAACGCTTACCCAAGGTAATTGCCATCACTAATGGTCTCACGATTCAATAATCCATTTAACTCTCAACCGCAAGCGGTTTTCAACACTCCATCTCCATGGTGAATATCCTCACGTTCCCTCCTTTAGCTGCCATTTCGTCATTTTCCTTTTCGTGACGTGTCCTGTCCAAGCCCACTTTCAATCCTTAACAGTCAAGACAATGTCTCTAACTTACGTATGTTCTCTGGTCCACGTGGTCCTCTTTCTTCCGTCTCATTGTAATGCCAACCATGCAACGCTTCATGCTTGGGTGCATATGTTTAGTCCGTGTCCATGATACTGATCCATATGTCATAGCGGCCAACATTCGCTGAGTAAAAACTCTTGTTGTTTGGACATGTTGGTGGAATAATTTGATTTTAAATATTTGTATGCCTTTCACCGTAATTATAACATTCAGTTTCAATTATCGATTTGGACTGCAACCGCCATTTCACGAACGTGTATATATTTTGCCCTTAACAGCTGGGGTGTTGAAATGCTTCACTTTTAATAAATAAGGAACAATAACTGTCCTTGGATGAAACAAATGGTATGCTTTTAATAGTTTAAGCTAATTACATTCACTATAGTTATTACGTTTGCAGTGTGACATTGTTGGACATTCTTTTGTTATATGATGGTTGCTGTGGGGTTTTGAAGCAGACATTTCATATTTCAAGCTGTGATGGCGTGTTTTGGGGTCACAGCTTGAGCATCTGCCCATCGTCTTCAGTGTAGCACAAGGAGACGCAAATGTTTAGTGGAGTATAAAACGAAATTTGGAGGTACTCAACGGTTAATTTTATTTTAGACACAAATGTAGTAAATTTCATATCATTTTTATAGGCCGTATAATTAAGTTGACAGCCTGAGAGTTGCTTTCAAATTTAAATATATTATCTTTATTGTCTTAGATAATGCCCTGTAGTAAAAAAGAACTACAAATGATTTTTCATTCTGAGCTTGAAATAAGTTTAACTTTTTGGTTCAGAATCTATATTCTTCTGCTTGTGCATTTATGGTTCTTTAAAAAATACATATAATTTCTGTAGGGTTTTCATCTGCTGAATCGTGTAGTTTCTTTCTTCTGTCATTGTCATTTTTGTTTGATTTGTCCCGGCGACAATTTGAAAAAAAAAATCAGTATTTTTCTACCATTTCTGTGATTCCTTGTTGTCCTGTCAGGGTTGATAATTTTTTCCTGTCACTCACGATCGCTTTGCATCGCTGCTCTCGCCACGCATCCTTGCGTTAGGTGGATGTCCACTTGTTTTAGCCCCTGCCCTCCAGAGTGTTTTTTGTTGGGCGTCTCACCCTTATTGCCCCTGCCTGTCCATGTGTCTGTCCAGAATTGCCAAGGAACAGAAGCGTCGCATCTGGAAGGATTACGTGGCACCCACGGCCAATTTGGACTCCAAGGACAAGCAGTTTACAGCCAAGGTGCGGACGCGCCCATCGCTGTTGTGTTAGCGACTGGGTTAATCAATGAAAGCAATGCCTGCTGAATGTTCAGCCTGGTGACACCCAATAATAAAAAGTGACTGACAATTGAATTTTTACAGTGCCTTTGAGCGGGTGCATGTGAAAACAAAATGATTGCGTAAAAATATGACTTAAAGAATTAACAGCCTTTGCATAGCTGAACAGATGTGTGCGAGTCTCAACTGTTAATTTGTGATTTGCTGTAGCGTAGTGGCTTTGTTATTGTACATGCGGCATATGAATTAATTTCATGCCTGCCAAGTTACACACATTCCTTATGTTGCCTTTTGTTAATGTTGTTGATCATTCAGAAATTGCACACATATTGGGGTTCAACGTGAATTTGAAATGGAGAAAGAGTGCAAGAATGAAATGTAAACCTCTACACATAGTTTACCTTTACAGTGGAGGATGTCCTTGGCTGGGTACATATTGAATGGACTGTAAAATTTCAGCCCCGAAAAAGTGGTATTCTATCAAATCGGCAGTGGCAGGTTTGCCACAGCAATCTATCATTGTGACGCTTCAGCTCCACTGTTCCAAGTAAATGAATGAGACTGCACCATGTCAACTTAACTTAATTTGACTATGCAGACCAATGTTCTTAAATTACCCAATCTTATTTATTTACTTACCTTAAATGCATTTACGTGACACTGTTCAACTCAAAGATACATTTTTAATGAGTTTTGCAACAAACTAATTTACACAAATCTATGACTACTGCTGTGCAAGAATGAAAAAATATATAAATATTTATGAAACAACTTGCATGTTTTTACAATTGTGAAGCCGAAGATTGCCATTTGAGATCAGTGAAATTATAAAATGCGAGTAAACCTTTATTTGATCCAAACCTGGATGCAACTAATTGATTTGTGAACTTGAGCAACTCATAATTTATAACACGGCTACATATTTTATTTCAGTTCAGCTTGATATTGGTGGCAGGTAAACCACACACTCGCATAAAGGTTTTCAACATGATTTATAATTGCATCTTAAGATTCAACAAAATGCTTTGGCTTGTTACATTCATTTTTTTGTGAATATAATCAGTCGCATCAATTTTACGTTATTTCATGGGTACTTCTGGATGAGCCAAAGCGCAAGTTGCCTCAACTTCATTAAAATGTAATTTTCAAAAGTGTTTTTAACACATCTTATACGGTTCCTTTTCCGTGGCATACGGATTGCATTTTATTTTGATAAATGGTTCCCAGGAGGCCTCTATTTGGGAGTTGCCTGCTGTGGATGGTGGCGTGATTCATGTGCTCGCTCGGTGCATCCTGGAGGAAGTATACCAATGCCATGAAAATGAAATAATCGCAAGCTGATGACCTACGCGGTTTGGCCCTGTGCAGGTTGTGCAAATCCTAAATGCAGATGCCATCGTGGTGAAGACGAATGCGGGGGAGTTCAAGACAATCCACCTCTCGAGCATCCGTCCGCCCAGGATGGAGGAAGGAGGAGGCCAGGTGAGGAGGCCTTCTTGACATGGATGTTTGAAGCATTTGACCCCCAGCTGCAGTTGCCCCTTAACACAGCCCCTGCCATGCAATTTAAAACGGACTATGGTCTTTGGCACTGAGATAATATTAACGCATGAAAACCCTTTTTCGTTTGACCATTATGTTTGAATTGGAAGTTAATATTGTACGTGAAATGTTTCAAGAAGCGTACGCACATTCAAATCTGCATCATTTGCATCTATGTAAATGTACAGTGGTGTCTTAATGGTCACAACACTAGGCTGTTGGCATGTCGTGTGTGTTGCTTTAAAGCGATGGTGTGAGCAAGCAATTGCAGGGCTGCTCCTTTATAATTACCTTTAACACAACCTTACACACTGCTAGAGAAAGTGTTGTCGGTGAGCACTTGTTACAGTCTGTATGGTGCATTGGGAGGGCTGCCTTTGCTCTTGTGTTGACATTAGCCCACGCCACCGCGGTACTGCATTAAAGGAGAAGCCGAGTCAGTTTAGGAGAAGCTAATCTACAGTAGGTGTTTGGGATCGTAGCACAGAGGCACTCGGCACGGTGTACCACTCCCACATGCCCTCCGTCACACGCACGTGCACCTACACACAGCAGACACCGCGTCTCTGCAGTGTCCCGACAGCTTTGTATGTGTGCGAGCACTTTCTGAAATGGGGAATACTCTTTGGAGCAAGAAACGTGCTGTTATGTGCAGATTTTGTTATCTGTCATGATGAACCCTCCAGCTGCTTTTGCTCAGCATCAGTGTGTCCCTGGTGATAGTGATGTGGAGCGATGAGGTATGACAGCACGAGGTATAAAGCGTGATTTGTTTAGGTTTAGTGCATTATCCTGTTATATATCTACTGTGGTGTACCTTGAGCCCCAGCTACCTGAGCTTGAATCCAGGCCAGGGATTAGTTTAGTTGATAGTGATATCTGAACTGGTCCTGGGGCCTTCCCCTTCACTAACACACACTGACCAGCATGGTAAAGTATGGTGCTTCAACCCCCATAACCAGTACAGAATGGGGGAGGCCTTCATCTAGCAGTGGGTTTTCTCTTTGTTTACCTTAACGGTTTTGTCAGTGTGGTTAAAAGCTTGCAGCAGAGATGCGGGAGCATAGAAGTACAGCACAACAATTGATGTTGCTGTTACTGCGTTGCTCTGCAGCGGTATGGCAAGCCATGCATGGTGGTCGCTCATCCAAGCAAGTTGCAACCAGGCTGAAACATTCTTGAGCATCTGAGATCTGATGAGTTTGGTGATTTGGTTACAGGCTTAATGATGTGTCGGTCCTTAATGGAGTAAAAGCAGCTGCATACATTGTCCCCATTTATAAGTAATTTATCTGGGAAATGGGGCACAACATGCTGTGTAATATTTATGGTTATGTATTTTCGTTGTTTGAAACATGTATTCAAAATTTTATGAAAATATGCTAAATGGATTGCAGTTTAGTTTTTACTAAATCAGGAGCCTTTGGACGAGACTCCCCATCCATCCCACCCTCCATCCAGACAGCAAAACTTTTCATTTTTAAAATATTTTGTTTACATACAGCATGTAAGAAACGTGTTAATTGTCTCAGGTTTTTCCGTGTCATCTCCTGTCTTTGAGTAAGACTCAGATTTTCCGTGACGAGCTAGTCGCACATGGGGGATAGGGGGAAGGGAAAAAGGGAAAGTCAAGAAATAACAAAAAATGGTGGGGGGGGGGTGTGAATGAATTCTAGCCAACTCTGAGGTCGGTTGTTGCATAGGGTGTCGACCTACGGTGGGTTAGTGATGTACAGGTTCCATACGTTCTCGAAGGCCCCCCCCTTCCCCTGATTTGAGGAGTGAGATGTTCCAAGGCAGCCACTTTGTTCGACATCGCCGTCCAAATTTGGAAGGATCGGGCGGAGAGTATGACTTCCATTCCTTAATTATGGATGTTTTTTCTTATGATATTGAACACCTGGAAGAGCACATTCGCCTTCTGTGATATGCCTGGGGGGATCTGGTACCCAAGAGCATAGTTGCCAGGGATGGGGAGACGTTAGATCCCATGATGTTGTTGAAAGACTTGGTAATGTTAGAGTAGGAGAAGATGTCGGGGCACTCCCAGAAGGCGTGTGCTTATGTTGGTGGTGTATTTGGGAGGCAGTGGGGGCAGTTGTCTGGCAAACTTCGCCAGCTTGTGACCAGTTAAATTATAAGCATGTAAGAATTTGTATTGGGTGTCCCTTAATGGGTCCCTATGCAAGTTTCAGAGGCAACTGTTCCATATTGTGGTCCTAACAGATTCTGACACTTACTGTCCTAACAATGCTTTCCACAGGGATTCAGTAGGGGGTTTGGGAAGTCGAAGGAGAATGTTTGCTTGTTGATGAGTGAGTGACCGAGTGTGCGTGTGTTCGCGTGTGTGTCTTTGCGCGTGTGAGAGCGAGTGGATCGGCGGTCGATTGCTTTTCCCGCGCGCCCAGTG
>JAZEWU010000011.1:9429431-9459009 GCA_036362915.1 Geotria australis | reverse complement strand
GGGGGAAAGGCGCTATAGAAATTGAATTATTATTATTAATTATTATTATGTAGCCGCGATAGCATGTTTTAGTTGTATATGCATCAAGGCGTGCCAAGGAGGTATCTCATGAGATTCTCAAATCTTGTTGAAGGGAAGAAATTCTCCTGTGGGTTTTAGCAGGTGTGCTGTCCTCAAAATTCCAACGTGCTTCCATGTGGCCCACCCCAGGGGGAGGTTATTGATTGTTATTGAGGGGTTGCCCCAAATACGAGATAGTGGGGTCAGGGTGGTTGGGAGTTCCGTTTTTACCTGTACTCATTGCCAGATTCTGAGTGCTGTGCTTAGAAACCAGAGGATAGAGGAACGATTGGGGGAATCCACCACCCTAGCTGATATAATGTTGGCAACTGGGAGATGCAAGATCTCCTTCTGTACCCAGTCACACGATTGGAGGGGTGGTTGGTGTCATAGGTGAAGTGAGAAGGCGAATGGAATGTAATACAATTGCCCGGTGATATTTGCGGAAATCAGGGAAGGCATATCCGAGCAAATATTTTAAACAATAAAAGGTATCCCGTCGTTGAATGGCGGTCCTCTGCCACCCCCAACGTCCCCATCTCCCTGCCGCTGGGTTACTCCCCTTTTGGGTGTGACAACCTCCAGGGCCCCCGCTCCCCCATCTGTATATCCGTCTAGTCGCCACCCCTACGGCCCCCCCCCACGCACCCCCCACCGGTGATTCCCCTCAGTCCTGCAACCCCCTCCTCCCCCTACTGCACATCCTAACTCATGTTAGCCGTAGCAGGGATGTCAAGCTTAGGACGTTGGGTTCATAGCGCGGTGTACTAAGCACTGAACCAGTGCTTTAGCCCCCCACATCATGTTTATGCCCCCAAATTGGTGATCCAGCTACAAACTAATCTTCTCTGGCACTACTGACTAATGACTTGAAAAGGGGCCACTTCTGACTCGAGGCGTAGTGTCCCGATGGCTTGAGGGTTTGTAAAGTTAACCGCTTCATAAAGCAGTGTCGTATGTATAACAGTGGACAAGAAATTTGAATGTTGGCCACTCGGAGCAACCTAGGATTGCAAATGGTTAAAACGCTAGGTAATATGATGAATATTTTTGCCGTTATTGCCGCTGCAGCATCACTGAACCCTTTTGGCACCAACGGCTTCACGGTTTCCACCGTCATGGTTCCGCTTGACTTGTGCAAATGCTCGGGGCACCCGACTTGCCGAATTGCAGCATTAAATCCGGCAATTCATCAGGTGTTCTGCTAATGACGAACGTAAATTGGTTACTGTATTTGCTACATTGTACAGAGAGCTTAATCAGAGGCATTAACTGATTTTTTGTTTCGCTCGTGTTGACGTGTGGAAATGTGGACGTTTGCTTTGAAATAGCGGCATATTCACGAGCCGGTTTATTTTAAATACATTTTAAAACACTTTTTGTCCAAATATAGACTGGATAATGTGGCCATCTCTCGATGAAAATAAAACCAGTCAAAATGTAACATGGCACTAATTTAGAAAATGTTTAGGAACATTATTGGTAATTTGTTATGCCTTTACATTAGAATTGTTACCTCGTATGAAATATCAGCATTTATTGTATTGCTCTGTATATATAAGATGTGTTTGTGTGTCATTGCAATTGTACCAGATGTCATCCTTGCAAAAGCTTTTATGTAATTTTTGTTTTTATGATTGGCCAATAGCGGTAGAAGTTTTTCGTGTCATTTTGAATTGACGTTTTTGGCCACTTGTGCATTGTTTTAGCAGACAACAACATAATAGTGCATTTTGGCAACCAGATCACACCTCTATGACCACTTACTAAGCTCAAAGACTGAGTGCTTAACATTAAAGTTCAGTGAATTGTTAAGCGAATACAGAGCAAATCTGACAGCAAGATTGTACACGCTCTTTGAAAGCTCTTTATGTGCCAGTTGTCATTCTCAAGTGTATTGCAAATTCATGCTAATATGCCTCGATCAGATTAGTAATTGTCAGAATTATATTCTGCAAATTGCTATTGTACACAAACCGCATGTCCACAGTCAACCCGTATGTGTATGATGAATGGTCGCATTTTGTAATAAATAAAAAAGCTATTTTTTGCACGTGTGTGATTTTTAATACAGGACAAGAACAGAAGGCTACGTCCTCTGTATGACATTCCTTACATGTTTGAAGCGCGAGAATTTCTCCGGAAGAAGCTCATTGGAAAGAAGGCAAGTGTCTACTACATTTCTTGCATACTAATGTACTGAGCAGAGGTACCTTATGTCCCTGTGTGTAGTGCACCATTATGTACATAAACACAGCAATCACTTTTAACTCATGTTCTTTGTGAGATTAGTGTGAAGAAAATATTTAGCTTTATCATCTTCCACAGTGATGTATATGGGTTCACAGTTGTAGAATCTGAGGCTTTATTTTGGGTCATGGTGCTGGTACAGAGAACATTTCTACAGCAGATTTGATGTCTATGCAATCAGCAGCAGCAAGTGAGTTGGTAGATTTCATGCGTTTGAGTACTCCACCTATCAAGACTGCCAAGTGTAAAAGTGAATCAATTTCACGTTTATTCCGCCAAGAAGAGCTGTATGCGCAGCCCTGAACATTGCCATTTTAACTTGTACAAACACTGCAGCGGTCTAACATTGTTTCCGATGAGCTTGATCCAATTGATGAAACAAAATAAAACATATTTTGTTGCCTACTATTCTGTTAGATGGTGTTTTATATCTGCTGGTTTGTATGTTTTCTCTATCAGTGCTACTATATTGGCTTCCCAACAGACTGCTGACGTGTCACCGAGACTACTGCAATGTGCTCTCAGTCGTGTGCTTGCTGCTTATTTGGCATGATGAGGCCGCGTTTCACTCTTGGTTTACCTTGGCGCTACCGCCTGAAACCCACTAATAAAATAAAATCTACATAAATTATTTATTATTTGGACAACATGATTGCTTGAGGGTGGCATTGTGGCACAGTGAGTAGTACTTCCACCAAACAGCAAGCACCTGAGTTAGATTCCCAGCCTGGGCAGCTTTATGTGTGGCGTTTGCACATTCTCACTGTGTCTGTGGAGGTTTTTGCTGGGTACTCCGATTTCCTCCCACAGTTCAAGGACATGCGGTGCCAAGGTGAATTGACCTGAATAAAGTGTCCCCAGTGTCCTGTGGTGGACTGTCATTCCATCATGGTTATAGTCCTGCCATGCACTCTGTGCCTGCCGAGATAGGCTTTGGACCCCGTGACTGTACAGGATTAAGTTTGTAATGATAATGATTGGTTGATAATATTAACAAGGCTTTGGTGCACAGAATTAGTGAAACCTGTAATAAAAAGATAGATAGATGTTTGTTATTACAGGAGAAAATACCCAACGAGCTTGCAAGATCTTTACGGGATTCCTGCTATACAACAAACATGCGAATTGAGGACAATAATAATATACTGTATATATTTGTGCATTGCAGTACTTGCAAATGTAGCAATGGTATATATAAATAAGCAACCACATATTTACAGATGTTTATTATATCACTTAAAACACGTGCACAGGTAAATTGCGGCACACCGTGTCACCTGAACGGTGAGAGTGACCTCTTTACATATTCTAGTACATTATAATAGTGTACAGTAAAGTCATACATGGCGACACTTTTTCGTGAAATAGTTATACTTTTTGCACAGGAGATTACCGTACTAACTTCTTAAAGAATGTTGTTTGGAATGGACGGGGTATTCCGTGTGTTGTGGAGGCTGATATTAGGAACAGAGATGCAGCTAATCATGGCCCTGTGCCATCCATTAACACTGCTGAAGACCAGCTGGGGGCTGGCAGGGGGCCACCGTAACAAACGTTTCTCCTACTCAAGTCTGGCTTCTTCTAATTAAATTCGGGTCCAATCAGCATTTTAAGCAGAAACTGGCATAGCAGTGCTGCAGTAAATGAGGCCGCTACTTCTGGGCCTTTTAAAAAAAATAGACATCTATGTTTAGATGTCTTGCATAAACAAGAAAAATTGCACGCACATATTTGTTTAATATAGCTGCTGCTGCTGCATTATCAGTTTGACTCGGATTAGTTTTAGAATACTATTGTCAAAAGTATGTTTTTTGCTTCGGTTGTAAATTATCGTATTTTGTAAGATAGGACAAATTTAGGTTGCACAAATGTTGACGTTATCCTTCCCTCCACAAAAAAAATATTCTGACCTTTTGCTAATACCTAAAGTAATGATCTATGTATGATTCAAAATAATACATATCAATATTTGATTATATAATAAGCCATTTCAGATTATTTTTGCTAGTATTTCTTTTACATTTAGTTCAAAGTAGAAATGGCTGGAGATGGCAGGACAGAAATTGGGTTTCTGATCCATGCTTGTGGGTCAGAAAGTTAAGTACCTTTGAGTTATGCACTTGTATACGTGGGGTTTTTTGCATGTGCTTCTGTTTCTTCATGACAGTACTTGTTAAAACTGAGTTGGAAAACATTCTAAGGCATGAAAAATTGGCTTTTAGGCTCTCAGTGATAGAATTGCTCTCCACAACTGTTATTTCGGGATAGCCGCGTTGAGTGTTCCTTTTCTCGCCTTCATGACGTTTCACCTTCCACATTGGATGCATCATCAGGCGTTCAGAATGCCTGATGATGCCTCTAATTGGGAGGCAAAACGTTGTGAAGGAGAGAGAAGGAACACTCGGCACGGCTATCCCGAAAGAACAGCTATGGCGAACAATTCTCATCCATTGAGCCATGAAAACCTACATTATGAGTACTCTGAGGTTTTCTGGGGTAAATAAATGTCAACTGAAATATGTGTACTGTATATTTATCATCATCATCAGAACCCACTTATCTCTATAGGGAGTTGTGGGGGGCCAGAGCCTATCTCAGCACACACAGGATGCACAGCAGAGTTATACCCAGGATGGGATATCAGCCCTTGACAGCGCACCCGGGGCAATTTAGTCAAGCTAATTAACCTAGGCAGCTGCAGGTCTTTGGACTGTGGTAGAAAACTGGGATACCCGGTGAAAACCCATGCAAACACTGAGAGAACATGGAAACTCCACATAGAAATCACCGGAGAAATCGAACCTGGGGATTTCTGGCTGTGCGGCAGCAGCACTATCTGCTACTCCACCTTGTTGCCCCCTGCATATTGTTGTAAACCAAAAAAAGTTCCCATGTCCATCTTTAAAGCAACATTCGTGCTGTTTGTCATATTGCTTTGTTTAATTATTGTTGCCACTGCTTGGCCCTTTTGGTTGCCAACCTGGCTAACAAGGTGATTGACCATTAATGAACCTCTTTGACAACCTTTCTGCTGCCGTGACATTTTCCTCAAAGTGCAGACTCAACACATCAGGGCAGAGGGAGACGTCAAATGAAAATAGCTACACTCGCCGCAAGAAAATTAATCTCGCTCAAAATGAAACGGCACAACTTTGGCAGGCAGATGGGGAGCAAGTAGTAAAGATAGGATGGTGAGCTGTCTGGCAGGTATATTAACTAGGATAGCTGTAACTCTGTGTATATTATTTATTTATACCCTATATTTCACCGAAAATAAAATTAGCCTGGAATATGGTTGAAAATTATTCAAAGCTGGTGTTTACATTATTATTTTGATACTGCAGTACAGTACACACACGCTGACATTGATTTTGCTTAATGCATCTCATTGTTTGGAAGTGATTAGCAATTGGGTTAAAATGGAGTTAAAATGGAGGTTGGAACAAGGATGCCAGTTTTAAGGCCTCAGTAAAGCAAGTGCTTCAAGCCTGATACTGGTGAATTTCAAAGTTGCTTTTCTGGCAGTTTTTACGCATTTCGCAACTTATGTTCTCATACACCTCCGGCATGAATAGGTATTCAGGATGGATGTAGTTTTATCACACAGTTGAATTGTTTTTAAAACAAGTCTGCCAAACTGCAGATAAAGTAAACATTCTTTAATACAACATGTGAGTTAAAACGAAAACAAATTCCGTTGTTGTTGCAGTAATAAAGTAAATAGTTGTTTCAGCTTCCCTGGGTTAATTTGTGCATAGTGTGACATCAGAGTGCCAGGTGGGTTTGTTGTTACTATGGGCTATGTCGCCTGTCGTGTATTTGCACGCACCAAAGCCCAAGCAAGGCACAAACAGTTGGCGTAATTGAGTATTGATGGCCTGATGATTGAGATTGACGTACAGTCGTTTTTCTTTCACGTCCATCAATATCATATAAATAAAAAAGGCAAAAGTCCCAGTCTCGTTTAATGTTAACATTAATATGAAATATAGCGTAAGATATCGGTGCATAAGCACTCCTAAAGTGCTCTTGGAATATCTAAATACTGTGAGTTTGTGACTGAACAGTGAAGCAATGGCAGGGTAGCATACCAAATATAGAAATATTCATCATTTGATTACGATTCAGCATTTTTATCGTGTGGCTGTGTACACAGAAGATCTTGAAAATTAAAGAGATGAAATCATACATTCTGACACAGGTTTAATTTGCATAAAAAAACCTTGATAAAACACCTAAACGATTTGTCAATTTTAATGTGCTTATGCCATACAGATTATACAGAAACATAAATATTGTGGCCTCAGAGTTATTAAGTGACCTTTGATTGTGCGACGTGATAAATATACGCATTGACATTGCAAAAATTAATTCTGTGATCCAGTGTATAAAATTGTTTGGCCAAGGAGAATATTTTTCAGCAGGCGTGTTAGTATAGCAATGGTGTCACTGGGAATGTGTGCATAAAGAAGAACAATCTTGAATTAATACATTATACAGACACAGACTGCATACGAATCTAGTGAAGCACTAGCATTTTAAAAAGGCAATGGAGATATTGGATGGAATGTATAATTAATGCTTGGGTAGTGAAATGATTGGTTGTTTTTTGGTGCTTATGAATAGACCAAATGGGAATTGTGTGAAGCAACACGCATGGCTGTTTAGTCATCATGCTAATACATTTTTTATTGTATAAGAAAAGGAAATTATATATTTACGTTTCATTTTTTTTTTAAACAAAATGTTTCAAGCACTGTGTAGATAAATCCCTCAAACACATTAGGTGTTTGGTGTTTACGTGTAATTTTTCCATGTAATTACCCATCTTCTGGGTGCACTTGTCCCATCTGTAGGTCAATCTGTGGACCGAGTGAAATTTATTTATTTTGGTAATGTTAGACATATTCAGAGACAGCTGTCTGAAGGTCATTAAAATTCTCCCGTTTGCAAAGGTGCAAAAATTGTAAGTTGCATGGAAGTAGGAAGCAGGTTTGGCAAAATATTTTTTATAATTAATTCCTCACTTTGTGTATGGATATTTACGATGATTATAATCACGTGAAATTTATTTGGTAATGTGCGCTATTCTCAGCAAATATTCGAGGTATTTAGACTCTTGTATTTGTTACATAAAAGACCTTGTCATTGACAATTATTTGAGTTGCAAACAAAATGTATATATATTTTAAAAATGACGTGCTTGGTCTCGTGTGTAATGTAACGGCATTAAAAGACTTTGAGTAGCAAAAAAACCCCACAACAGTTCATTATTGAGCGGTTCAGCTCCCTAGAAGCAAAAATGGAGCCGTAAGTATGGCTTTACATATGTATGTGTACATCCCTGTATCTGCACTGCTGGATCTGGGCCTATCAATGGCGTGCGGGCCTTTGGGATTATTTTGCAAAACTATTTCGTGGACGTTTGGGAAATTAACAAACTGAAAAGCACCAAACAAACCGTTAAACAAGTTGCATATTTTTGCAGCTTGCAAAATAATATACAGTAAAATATAAATAATGTATTCCTTGATGCAACAAAACAGAGAGTTGACATAAGTTGTGGATGTGAGAATGGCTGACGTTGTATGTGAGCATGTTTTACTGGTTTGTTGTCTGCCTTAGTCAATATTGCAAGAGCGGTATGTGACCTCTTGGACCTTATGAAGTACACATTTTTAATACTGTGTGGTTTATTGAGAGTATTTGAATATGAACCCACGTTTATGATGCGATGGCAGCGAATGCGAGGAGCAAGGGCGCAGCGGTGGCTTGGTGAGCGCACTGCTCAATAAACCCGGTGACCTGGGTTCTATTCCTAGCTGTGGCTCACATCAGTGGCAAGTTGTATTTTAATTGGCTCTGAATCTTTCTCTTCACCGCCCTGCATTGACCAGGGTGGCAAAGTGTGGTCCACACCTCCACATGTCCAATATGGTCTAGAATGTCTTCATCCAGCACTAAAGTAACAAAGGGCTGAACTTTTTTCGTATTATTGGTTTATTAGTAGTGGTTATACATATCATGTATCGAGAGTAGTTGGCAGAATGTTGAGATAACATGTCTAGGGATGAGGCTAATTGTACGTTGCCAAGAAGAGTGGGTAATTGTTCCTATGTTGGATAGGTGTCCTAAGCCATGATGAATGCACATGTGAATCGCACAGAATAATTGTGTGGCAGTACGTGATAGGTATGGGTCTGTGAAAACAATTGGTGCTATGGATATTTATTACAATTTGAAATTCCACAAGGTCAGTGCAAGGAGGCTTTTATGTCATGCCCTTTCAGGTTGCTTGTAAACATGCATTTCTGCGCAGACAGTGCTATTCCACCCATCTTTTAGCCTTAACGTCACACCAATGACTTTTCATTTCTCTGCCCCAAAACTGAAGGACAACCGCTTAGGACAATATTTTCAGAGTAAAAATGACCTTTACAGGCTTTCCCAGCATTCTGACAGCACTGAGAGGGACTATTTTCATCAGGAATCCAGAGTTTTGCCAGCTATAGAACTATTCATCCTGAAAAGGAAGAGATTACATCAAGAAATTACATTTACATGACCCATGGGACATGTCCGTTGTTATTCACACTGGTGCAGGAATGCATCGAACCGCAGTGAAACTGTATTGAATGGTCTGGCGTAAATCACTCGTCTGTAGCGCAATGAAAAACTATTGCAAAATAAAGCGGGACATATAAACACTCGCACAATTGCACTGCACAACAGGAACCCGCAAAAGTAATACGTTATTACATGTGGGTGGACTATCTTTTCAGGCTATCGAAAGTGGCCTGCCCAGAATGTTCTGTACAAACAAACTCTATACGAACTGCGCCTTACTTTTTTACACTTATGCGGCTGCCTCTGTGTGCGTAGGTGAATATTTCCGTGGACTACATCCGGGCCGCATCGCCGGCCACGGACTCCACACCGGCCTTCACCGAGCGGACGTGCGCGACCATTACAATTGGAGGAGTGTAAGTGGGCCCGGGATTTAATTGCCTTGCAAAGGAGCTTAACCGGCGCGGTAGCACGCTGCTGCCGCTCGTCAAGCCGTTAGTGTGTTACACGCGGGACTCCGAGCCGCGTCTCCTGAACCACGCGTGTGGCATCGGCCATTTGTGCCTCTTGCACAGGATAATTAACTACGGTGACTCTGCTCTTTAAGGATCATTCAGGATTTATGTGGTCAGCGAGATGTTGCTTCAATTTATCCCTGACCTTCAGCTTTTTAAACATGGATGTGCACTAATTTGATAAACCCTGTTGTTTTCCCAGCCACCGTTTAAGGCCAATGAGCTCTCTTCATGTAATATAAATGAGAAACCTTAGCTAACTTTGTTTTGAAAGGCGTGTTCCGGGCAATAACTCTGGCGCGTATTCTCTGTTGGACGCCAAGATGAGGCGGTTAAAGGGTTTCGTTCAAAATGTGACGAAGATCGGGCATATTCAGTGCCTTGAGCCAAACGTCATCATCGTCAACAACTGCCTGAACACGCACTGTCAATTACCACGCAAAAATGCTGCTCAAGTTTTTGCATCCAAAAAAATTATACACAGTATTTAAAAAATATACCTAAATGAAATCCATTAAACATTGTTTGTAATGATTGTGAAATTGCCCTTGCAAACCACCCCCACAATTATTATATTGTGCACAGCACATGGCTCGGAGGCTACATCAACTTCTTGGCCAGTCTACTCTTTAAGATGGCATTTGCTTTTAACGTTTCCTACACCTGTGACAAAGTACCTGCAAATGTTGTGAGTGCTCCTACGGCCCGATGGCCCCGCTAACAATGCCTAGTGTTGTTCCCACTTGCAGTGTTGATTTTAAATCCCTCCTCGGTGGTCCATGAACATCAGCCCGCACCTGCTTTTGCTTCTGCTAGGACAGATGGGTTTTGGCTGTTGCGATGGCTGTAGCATTTTAAAATTGTTGGCTTTATTTTATTTAGTAGCGTAGATTTAATAATTACACGTTCCCAGCAGACTTGCGCGAGGATTAAACTGGGCCGTCCTGTACCTTTTGATCACCCACAGCGCTTGTGTCTCTCTCAATTATTGCAGGATGTTCAATGCGGAAGATACATTTTGAGCATTAATTCAAGAGAAAAAGTTGCAACTATTATATATGCAAGTAATTTATCTTTTGGCGGTAGAACTTAATCTACGATTGGTGCAGCTTGGTTGTCTTGATTGCTCGCCTTTGCAGAGGCCGAAGTGGTTTCCTCTTGCATGTTAAAATGCTGCGAGAATATATGTGCGCGTTTGTTTTATAGCCGAGTCGCCTGGCAAAGCAATGCGTTGGGTAGGTTTTTCTTGAAACGTTTCCCTTGGGCTTAGTTTTCTATCCAAGATGTGCGCTTCTGGGACTTGTGCTTCTGGTGCTTACATTAGGAATGCATCGGCAGGCTGTACTCTCCAGAGGAGGCTGTGGGTAATATTGAGCCGCTACGTGTTGGTGGAGAAAAAAAAAGGAGTGTTTGCTATGTATCAATCACACGCATGATTGGCCTCGAGGCTGTGGCTGTGCAAATGCATTGCCACATGTGAAGAAATTCGCCGACATCAGCTCGGTGTGTACCAGCGATGCTTTGACCCGAGTGCCGCTTCGTTGATGGCTTCATATTTCTGCCTAATTAAAAGTGCAGAAACCTGAGCGCCGTTGCGTTTGCTGAGAAATTATTACGTATTAAATTCATCACCTAAACCGCCGTATAAGTGGTGTTCTGTTAAAGTGCTTCATGCTGGACAGAGATTTACAGCTATTAAAGCATTACGGGCATTTGTATTAAATTGCCATTTGGTGGATACACTGTTAAATGCGGATAGATTTTAGTTATTTGAAGAGGATGGGTTTCGGGGTTGGTAATTTTCTTCCGCAGCAAGGTTCGTTTTTTGTTTGTGGTACAGCTTGCGTGTGAAACGCAGGTAGAATGTGTGCGCGTCCCGTGTTGGCGACGTTCCGGTTTTTAATGCTGCTCCGGGACGTGTCCCTTGTTACAATCCTGGTTCATACTGGGTGCTTGATGAGTAACGTGATGTGGCATTCCATTGGGAAATCCTGTTGAGAAGAACTAGGGGAGCAGTAGGCTGGCCGATGACCAATGGCTGTGTAATAAGTGTGAAGATTTATGATGTGTTAGGAGACGATGAAAAGGTGCAAAAGTCTTTTTTTGGGTGGGTTATTTTTTTCAAGAGGGCAAGGGGTTTGTGGCAATAAATCAAATACGAGTGACAGAGGAGTACAACAATAAATTGTCCAGGACTTTGACTTTAGTGATTACATAGCTCGGCCAAGTTGATATTTGGTCGTATTGCTTTAACGAAATGACAAATGTGAAAACCATCAATGGTTAAAACTATAAATTTTAGTTCAAACCATTCGGAAAGTTTGGTTAGGTTTTAATTTTTAAAGCATGTAGCTCGTGTAACATTATGCAATGTTTTGAATTCACGTTTTTATGGTGTGTTTTATAAACATAGCCCCTGTAAGTCTTTGTATAGAACGCTTTAAGGTATGTTTGTGTTGAGGAAGCAATGACGCGGTGGAAGGCGCACCTCACTATGAACCCAGCTACTCAAGTTCGATCCCGCACCATGGCTGGCTTCAGTGGTGATTGATAATTATATCGTTTCTGGGCCCCTCCTACCGTCACCAACCCGTAGCACTGGGAAAAATACAGCCAAACAATGGTCACGACCCACACAGAATGGGGGCAACCTTCATCCAGCAGTGGATTGACAAAAAGCGTGTTTTGTCGCAGGAATCCCGCAAAGAGCTTGCAAGCTCACTGGATATTTTCTCCTGTAATAATAAACATCTGTCTAGCTAATTGTATATTTTTTTCCAGTTGTGTCAACTGCCCAGACGTGCTTTGCCCTTGTAAGAAAGATCCCCCGTATAGCCTCAACAGACTGTAGGGTCGGCATGTGGTGTTAGCGGGCACCGTTAAAGAGCAGCATGGCACATGAGAGGGTGGGTCGCCAGTAGCACACCTTTGTCTCCTAGTGGCGATGTTTACTCAGCACACCAGGTACTCATTTGAGGCTGAGTCGACCGAGGGTAGGTCCAGAACTGGTTCAGAAATTTGTCGCTGATGTTGCAAGCGAACTTGGGCCACCGGGTTCGTAGTGTAGCGCTGTAACCGTTACCACTCCCCACAAGCCCACACACATGCCGCTAATGTGTTTTTATTTATATGCAGTGCGTACATGTTCAATATGTGTATTTATACAAGAAAACATATGTATGGTGTATGTTACGCGTATTGTATCTGATCGGCAGTCAAACCGTCTGCATACACCATTGTTCTTTGCCACCCCTCTGAAACATACATACCAGACACAAGTCTCTAAATTAACCTTCTCTTGTAAATTGACCATACCGTATCCAATCCCTCTTGTTCACATCAAATGATTATGACAACCTTTGCCCACGCTGCCAACTGCCTTGTGTTTATCCTCGTTTTTTGATCACTCCCACCTAATATTCCTGTCACTGCATGGCCTCCTGAGAGGTACCATTCTATCTAGATGCTTTATTTGGCCGATAACATCATAATATATAGGCATTAGTGTGTGGCGATATGGCGCCGGCAAAACCGCCTGGCTGCCTCCTCTCTGCGCTTTCCTCGCGCCTCTGAGTCGTTCTCTCGTCGAATGAGTACCTTCGACAGTGAATCAATATGTGCGCATTATAAATGTAAAATTATTATTATTAACCGTGTTGAAAATTAAAGTCATAAATGTTAGTCTACACACCTTTAATAACATGTTTTCACCATACGTAACATATTTAATGGAGAGGAAGGGACGCAATTATGGCCGTGCTAAATACAGAAAGTGGCGCATTACCTGCACAGGTTGTTACAGTCCTCAGATTATTATTCGGACACATTTTGGACTAGTTGCTATATTAGAAAAGAGAAAACCAGAATGTAGAGGCATATCTCCACTGCGGGGAACTTTTAAAATCCGGATAGTGCTCTTGAGAACAAGATGTTCGTTATAAAAGCATCGTAAGGAAACAAGATGTTCACCACGAAGGTACTTGGCTGCAAATTACGTAGCATTTTTTTATAACAACCGGCTTAAGCATTAACCGTTGAGGTGTCACTTTTTAGCTGCTTCCGTGCTATAATTTGGTGGCAGACCGTTGGCGGCGCTAATCAAACATATAATTCGAACCTCTTGTGCTGAATTTAAATTTTGCCTATTAAAAAAAAGATAACACGGTGATGAAAAATTACCAGCATGCCAACTGGTGTGAATAGAATATTAGACTTTCCACCTTTGGCTGGAATGAATTAGTAGGGATTTTTGTCTTTTGAATAATAGTGGCTCTTTAGTAATTAAAACACAAAAGCATTGCAATTAACAATCAGTGAAATATTCCGCTGTGATGCTGGCAAATGTGAATTTTCTCTACCTCTGCAGGTGCAATGAATTCTGGTGATTTGGGTTTCACAATTTGGTTCACAAAATAATTCCTTGTAAGTTCATGGTATATGTCATAGCGGGCAGTTAGCATTGATTAAAAACATTCTTCAAGCATACTCATATGTCAGGCACATTGGTATGCATGGAGAGAGATGCATGCATGGAATTACATTGACAGAAAAAGATCACATGGAATAGAAAGAAAATACGTGGGTTAATTGCACCATTCAGACTTAAGAAAAGAAAGTAGGTTTGGCCAGGAGACCCTCGCTAAAAGGGTGGATGGGTGATGGTCACGATTAATGGGCTGCAGGGTGGAGCAGTAGTAACATCAAAAAGGTGGTTCGATTTCTGTCTCAGGCTCCTTTTTGTGTGGAGTTTGTGTGTTAGCCCCCTGTTTTGTGTGGGTTTTTCTGGGTTCTCCGGTTTCCTCACATAACTAAAAAACACTCATTCATTAATTAGCCTATAACATAATGTATAGGACGCAGTGTCTGGCAGATGTTGGCGCCGGCTAACTGTGGCTGCCCTCCTTTCTCTTTGAATGAATCCCTTCATAATAATAAACTATATTTATGATCAAGTTCAAGGAATGGAAAACGTCTTCCATGAGAGATGTCAATGGATTGGGGGAAGCCTTCATTCATTAGTGGATATGTCATTGCCAAGGATGATAAATGTACGTGTAAGCATTTATCCATATGTAAAAACAAGTATCCTATAGGAATTTTGGATGTTTTTGGTCACTGGCAAACATTTAAATAAACAAATTCTCGCTGCCTGATTTCTGGTAATTTAAGCAAACCTGACTGCATCCATAGTATAGCTCTTTTTATCAGTTAGGTCACGTAAAAATAGGCGTCGTAAACCCGCCTCCACGCGACACAGCCGATTAGTAAAGGGTTGTCACGTGATCAAAACCTGCCAATTCTTTGCTACTTCAGCACGCCGGTATGCTGGAGAGTGAACCCAAAACATTTATAATTAAGGTACGATATTTCGCTGATAGTTACATTCACCTTCATCGGGATCTAAGGTTCTGGCGAGAAACACTGCTCAGCTTCCCTGGGCCCTCTCAAGAGCTATATTATGGATAACATTGCTCACGAAAGCGTTCGTGTTAAACCTTACTGCATACTAAACTTTAATAACCGTTACATGTTACCTTTAACATGTAGGCTTTGATGACCATTATTAATTAATAATGTAATAATATATTAATAATTTTCAGTGGTCTGTTAATACACTGCTGGATAAAGCCCTTTTCAACCCATTTCGGTCATTGTGTTTTGACAAAAATTGGGTTTGGTTGACAACACGCTGATCACAGTGTGGGTTGGCAAAGGGGTGCCCTGACCAGTTAACACATAGCTTGCCTCTGATGCTGGCCATAACTGAGCATCATACACACAGGTCGTTGAGTTTAAAGCGTAATGTGCTAACCTTTATACCACCAATTCACTTAAATTTAATGTCCTGGTGTTTTACACAATTTATTTACCTGGTATCATGAGGATAATAATCTGTTAATGATATAATTTTCCTGTAATACATTGTTTTTCTGTTGTTAAAGTCCCCATATAATAAGTCATATCTGTATAAAAATGTAATTTTAAATTAAACACAAGGCCTCTTACAAATATTCACCACTAAGAGGCAGTGATATCACCAGGGTACTTGTACCAGGCTAAATGCACCTTCAGGTCACTTGGACTGTTCAAAGCTCGTTGGCAGCGGATCACGGGACAAATATAGGTGCTATGAATTCACTTGCAGATATGAACGGCAGATGCACCTCTTGTGCTCCCCAGATCTTTTAAATCTAGGCCTTTTAAGACAAGTTGTTAACAGATGAGTGGTCTAATACATCCCATATTAAGTTGAAAGCATATATAATGAATACTTAAATTGTATAAGTTCATTCTGTTCTCAACACCTTTGCACGTGCTGTTTTACAACAGTTATCACATCGATTGTACAAAATTAATGCAAATATCTGTAGTGTAGGACTGGACACTGAAGTGTGAAATAAATTGTTTTCTTCGGCTTACTATATAATAATACATGAATGTGGGATTAAGCGGTTTCAGAAAATGTATGGATGGATGGATGAATGTGGGTGGTGTGGAATATGAACCCTGATCTCAAAATTACTTCTTTCTTCACGTTTCAAATGATGAGCCTATAGGCTGTTCCCTACATGCCAAGTATTTTATGTAGGCATGCCATTTCTTGTTAAGACTAATGTAAATTTCAAACAGAGTATGTTACGTGAGTCATGGAACTTAAAACCTTATTTTTTTGTTGACATGAGGAATGGCTCGTACCAAAGGTTTGGCCAGATGTCCCTCCCAGTAGCTGTGTCCTTTGTGTAGGCTGTGGTCAAGAGCTGATTTTAGACACAATACAAAACAGACTCGTTTGATGTTCTACTTTGGTTGAAAGCATGCAAACCTGTTTTGAAGAAAGTACACTTATAAACGAAGCATTGTGTGTACGGGGTTTTTCTAAAGGCATGGAATTTAGCGATTACGGTTCGTGAATTTCCAAACAGCCTATATGATAAAGTTTGCTTTTGTTCATATAATAGCTTTCGGCAGTTTAGGGATGAATGGCTGTACGTTTACAGCAAGTTTTCTATGCGATTGGTTGTGGGTGGGGTAAATTGTGGGTATATCCTTGTCTTACAACCAAACTCTTTTGGAATGGATGGGTGTCCTTTTGTTAGTATTATTAACCTAATCTGGTGTGGACCAAGAATAAGAGATACAGAATGAAGCATGTGTTAAACAGGATTCGTCATATGCAGTAGACATCGCTTGTCTTTATTTGAGTTTAAAAAGTGAGAGGTAAAAATACAGCAAAGAAAGAAAGCTGTAGACTAAAAGAAGCCGAGAAGAAACAGTGGCGCCCATCATTTTTCAAGGCTGTCTTTTCTGACAAAAACAGTTTTATCAGACTGTGATTGAGAGAAAAAGGGATCAGATGCATAAAAGCTAGGCCATGAAGTAATTTGAATTCTGAGAAATGTTGGAGTTAATTTGCTGACGAGTGGGATCCTGGTGGCACTTGAGAGTTGGTTTTACAGTGTAATATTGCTCTTTAGTATGTTTGAGTAGATAGCCTAGCAGAGGTATTCTGTACTGTCTGAAGTTATTTTTTTTTGTAATTTGTGATTTTATGTTTATTCATCTAATATTATGTTTTAAGTGTTCTGTAATCGATGAAGTGTTCAGGATCCTGTGCTGTGATTAATGCATCATATATTCCGTGTGCTTGATGGAAATTTTATGGAGTGGAAGTTTCATTCGTATTTATGGTACTTTTACGGGCTCTACATACATTCTTGATTCATTTTGCTTTCTACAGATGTGTTAAAATGGCCACCTTGGTGGAAGTTTTTAAATGAAAGTAAATAGTAGCATCATAAAATATTGTTTTTGAAATTAAGCTATGTAAAATAATTGAAATAAATATTTTCAAAAATCGTTTAAGATTTTATCTCATATGCTGGCCACCTTCCTTGAAGAGATTCATCACTTGGTCTATTGAGGCTCGTAAGTCGTGACCTGATTAAATCATACCAACCCTCTGAAAAGGTCCCTAAATGTTACGATTTTTTTTTTAATCCGTGAGGATTCTTTGTTATATCCGGAGAGGTTAAATTCAGTTTATGCATTATTAACTGTGATGAATTAAACCTCCATATGGGTAGAATTTTTAATAAAGTGTCAGCTAACGGCACCCTCTACAAATCATTTGCGCTTGGGAGCACATGAATCATTTCATGACAAAAGTTGCCGTTTTTTTGGGGCCTTCGTCAGGAGAAGGGCAACACTTTTGCACTGACAGGGGAATTAGTTCACGTGCAGTATGAATCCATTCAAGCCCATTTCTGCCTCCCTGGATCGTTGGCTCGACATCATCTTGTGCTGTCCTCTCAGTCTGCCAGAGCAGACGTCACAGCAGGCCGACTACAGTGCCTCTGCGCATATTGCACAATAAAAGACAAATGCGTGCCTTAACAGCCGGCCTCGGTGAGGCATTGCACTGTTCATGCGTTCATGCAGCAATCATTTTTACAAGAGCGGAACATTCAAGGATATTGATTTCTGATCGTGTAACTAACATGGGAACGGCTACAGTTTGTCTTTTTGAATAATGGAAGGTTTTTTTTTGCTCTATAGATAAAATGTCTCTTGCCTTGTGACAACAAGCCAGGCTACATTGACACGTGCAGCCCGTTAAGGGTAATATATTGTCACGGTAATGATTTCCTTGCTAATCTCACTAACTATGGAAATAACTTTTGTTTATGTCCTTCATTTGTCTCTGGAAACTAAGGACACCCACACAAAATAATTAGCTTTAAGTGCTCATCCTTAGACGGCGAAAGAAATGCCATGTTAATTGTTGTTAATAATGCAACACGTTGCAAAAGAGCGTGGTGCTTATCAGCACCCTTTATTATTATCATTCTTGAAAAATAGTTACGTTTTATTACAAGCGATCACTAATGCAAATGTTAACATCTCCGGAACGTAGTTAAAATTGTCGAGATTATCCATTCTAAAGTGTTTTACATTTAAAACTATTTCAAAGCAACTGATCCCTTGTAGGCAAATGAGATGATTACTAATTACATCATGTTTTTGCAGCATCACCATTCTTTGAACCCTGTAGCTATGGTAGAATGGTTGCAATGTCTGCTGTGATTCCGGCGCAATAATTGCCTTTTTCTGCGTGCACGTCACGAGCGTGCTATAATCATAATTACGATTCAAAGGGTTCCTAACCAATTTCACATGGTACATCTCTCTTTTAGCACTTTTAAAATTGCGTTAAAGATTGTGATTAGTCAGGTATGGCAATGAAATGTTAAATAGCAATTAAAAAGTCAATAGGTATTCTATTGAAATTTGCTAACTTACGCAAAACTTAAGCTTTGTGGCTGCCGTCTCATTATGCCTGCACTTTCCATGTGCGATTGTTGGCGCTTCTCAGTTTAATGCTGAACTGTTGGTGTGTTTTGCAGGAATATTGCCGAAGCTCTCGTGAGTAAAGGATTCGCCACCGTTCTTCGATACCGCCAAGATGATGACCAGCGTTCCGCCCACTACGACGAGCTGCTTGCTGCCGAGTCCAGGTATCTAGCTTTGCCGTAATTTATGCATTGACTTTTGTCCCTGTTCAATATGAGTAAAGTTCCAGTGTTTGGCGTCAAGATCAGCACATTGGACTCGAAATACACCATTGATGGGTTCACCACAGTGAGTCGATGAGCAAGTCACATGTGGTGGGATATTAGTTGGTACTCCTATCGCTATCCAGAAGTCTGGCCAATTGTGGACGAGTAAGCAAAACATCCTTTAGTAGAGTTCTTCAGAGCTTCCTCTAGTCAGGCCCTCTATCTTCAGTGGCGTAAGAAAGAAATTGCAGGGCCATAACCTCTACCTTTGCCTACCCAGTGCATTAGTAGGTGGGAGCTGGGTGTTTAGGTGTGCATTTTTGTTTTTTTTAAGTCCGCGGCGTCATGTTCAAAGTGTGTTCTTCGAGGCTGCTGTTATAGCAGTCATGCTCTGTATAGACGGTCTATTGCCTGAAGTGTCACTTATGATATATATTTTCCTGTCAAGGTAGTGTTATTGATGAATGTGAGTTTTTCGTTACCGCTAAGGAGAGCCAAACTGTCTGATGTCAACGTGTCCGCCATGGTTAGCCATGTCGAGCCTTCATAGTACGGTGGAGTTAGGGATCACCTGCTATTACTAGTCGGTGGACTGCAAAATACCCGTTGTGCAAAGGTAGTGGTTAGAAATAAAATACTAGTCTATAATATGAGTCATGATGTAGGTCTTATTTATAACTGTTCAAGGATCCCTCACACTATAATCACAAGTGCATGCAGAAAATAAATTACTGAATAACACAATATTTATCTTTCTAAATATCATAATACATGTAATAGGTATACTACTAAAGAGAATGAATTAATAATGATGCAGTAAACAGAATCATGTAAAGTAAGTCCAAAGTACATTGCTGATGCATATAATTAAAACATTTATTAGACAGTTAGTATTTACCAAATGAACAAGACAGCAATGCATATAAAATTAAGGTATTTTTTAGCAAGTATTAAATTACACAGAAATTAATGCTGTACATTCTGTGAAGTGTGAAACGTGCATTGGAAGTGGCATATTTATGAGAATATTTTTCTTTGGTCGCTAGTTGACGAGCAATTCAGGGAAAAGTTTGAGCTGTTTGTAAATTATTCATTCGGAAATGTTTTTAGGTTACGTACTGCCACTTAACTGATTATGTTTTGGGAAAATACATCTATTATTTTTACTCAAAAGTATTATATCTGTTATGCCGTTTAATATTATCACATATCCCACTCAGTAAATGTTTAACTACTGCTACTAGAGTTTTGGGGTAATTTTGGCCTGGCCTCTAATGGAGAATTAAACATACCTTGTAATTTAATGAATTATGTTTCTTTAACACTCCCTTATTTTTGTCAAGCAAATAGTTGTGAAATATTTCTGACGCATGGTGGATTATGGCAATCTAGTGGGTCAGACCGACCTTCTGCAAAGTTAACATTTATTTTCGTCTGATATTGTTAGACCTTTCATAATTTAAAACATGTTTTTCTTTCAAACGAGTGTTTGATAAAATAGTTTCTGAAACATTTTATTCTCCTAAAATAATTGTGTATTGTACATTTCAATGCTGTCTACAAGTGCATAAAGAAGAAATAACTAGCCACATGCATAATTAACATTTACAGTAGTTTCAGGTAGTGGGCCTTCATAGAACTCTCTAGCAATTGGACAAAGCGTCAATCGACTATATTTTACTGTTATAAGGCATCGTTAATTATGCATGCAGTGAGTTGTTTTTATACACGCCTCTGCACCACTGCCAACATATTCACCTATTTTTTAGAAACGAAAAGAGAAATTTCCATTTGTTTCACGGAACTGTTTGAGAGCTACAAATGCAGGCAGTATTAAACGATGGCAACGATAATTAGTAAAAAGTGTAATGCAGTCATGCTGCAGTAGCCAAATGCTGCAAATAGGGATTTAGTCATTAAATGTGAGAAAGAGCAGTTGACCAGTAGCCACATGCTGGTGTTGATGGTTCTCTGTGAATATTTCAAGACCTTTGCATGACAATTTTGGGTATTCCTGCAGCAAGAATTGCTTACCAGAATTACACTCTCCTTGCACTTCTGCCACCGCGACCCTCACCAGGACAAGCGGTTTAGAAAATGGATGGATGGAATTCTGCTTTTGAAAATGTTTCACACATGGGAAAAAAGAATCCACACATTTGTTAACACAGTTTGGGCATAGGTCCTCATAGCAGACATCATCAAGTGACCAGAAATGTTGCCTAATAAAGGTATATATTTTCATTTAAGGGCAATGTTATTACGAACGTGTTGAGTGTTTTTTTGCTGTTTGTGTTAGTGCACCAAGGCCAATACGGTGTTTTTTGTTTAGGCATATACACAGCTTGTTATTCCCCACCCAAGCGATGGAAACACTAACTTATAAAAAAGAGAGTGCGCATAATATGGGGGAAAGTAAGTGCTATTACCTCCATGATGGCATAAAATGTTGTAACGTCTTTTCGGTGTCATGCCCCTAAGTGGTGTGAATTTAAATGCATTTTCATGTCAACTTTAGAAACAGTTTAATTGCAAGGACACTGTACCCAAACTGACAAAGTAGCTGTTTGCACTGAAGTAATGTTAAGGTAAGAACAGTAAACATCGGACCGTCTGTTGACTTGCTCCATTACTCGTTTCATGTACAGAACATCTTTTATTCGGTAGTGAAAGTGAGAGATTTATGCTGGCGGGTCTGGCCCGAGGTTGCAACGCAGCGCTAGGGTCTACAGCGTAAATCCGCACCCAACAGAGAAGAATGCCTCCATAACATAAGGCCTATACGAAATGGTACTTAATTTTCTTTCACTTATTTTAGATTTGGCAAAGCAGAACTTTGTTAGATTGCAGGCTTAAGATTTATTTTAATGTAATCATGAAATCACGTAAACTAATGCTGT
This sequence comes from Geotria australis, assembly GCA_036362915.1. NCBI lineage: Eukaryota > Metazoa > Chordata > Hyperoartia > Petromyzontiformes > Geotriidae > Geotria > Geotria australis. Next base: position 9,437,160 of record JAZEWU010000011.1, on the reverse strand, counting down.
TAAAAAGTGAGTATTTTGTATGGAACTGTTTTTTTGGAAGTGTCTAAATGAGAGCCTTTGAGGATTATCTGCAATATTTGAGTATTAGTGCATTTGTAGGTGGAGAAAATCAAACCATGCTGGTGTTTTAGAAGCATAGTTTCATTTGTTTACGTGGATATTGGCCAAATCTAGGGCATGGAAAAGTATTAGCAGCACGTTTTGATCGTTTTGCTTTGCTCGTCTGTGTATCTTTATCACAACCTTACCTCTTGCAAAGCAGTAGTGGTTTTTATGTGTTTTGTTGGTACTTAGTAGGTGGCGGGTCTGCTTTGTCCACCACACAGTGCTCCTCATTTAACTATGCAAGCATACAGGGCCTGGCCAGTGTAATGCCTCATCTTGAAGACGTCTTATCAAGTGGCGTTTGGATTGTTGATCATAAATTACTTATAAACACTCTACTGCAGCTAAGTATAACGCCCTACAATAATAGGGCCGTCTGGGTGAGGTGGTTGAGGACTAGGGACAGGGAAGTCAAAAATACATATGGAGAAAGGTATGGAGATGTCTAAATATGTTTGTGGAAGTCGGTTTTTTGTATTCTGTGTCCTTCATGAATCGCCACTGAGGTTTGTTGTTTTACTAGCAAGAGGAAATCGCAGTAGGCTTTGTCTGTTGGGGGAATAAAAACACATTGTTTGGATGACTAAAGTTATTTCACTGAAAGGTAGGCTATCTCCTTTGTGATGGAAATTATAATGTCTTCTAATGTAGTAAATGTCACTCATTGCTTTAAAAAGGCAACCTCGTAATTGATGGTGTCTGGTGTGCTGCTATTTGGAAATAATGAAATGCACTTTTATTTTAAATTGTTCAATGTGCTCCCAAAAATGGATAGTAGATGGTTATAAGCAATTTATCTGTTCTCAGACTGAAAACATTTCTCAAGCTTTAAGAGGTTTTTTTAAAATAAGTAGGCCAGAGGCCAATTGCACACAAAACACACTCAGGAGTGGATCATGTTTTGAGCTCCTCTATCCCTTTATTGTTCAGCAGGTGTGCTTTAGACATTGGCATTCATGTTAGAATTCTACTTTTGTGGAGATTTAATTTTATTTTCTGTTCTTATTTTCTCATACGTTACTGCAATTCATCATTTGATAAAGCTGATATCCCTTGTTCTCCAAAAGGACTAACGTTTGATGATTTGTAGTGCTTTCCAACTATTTCTACCACTTCCAGTGCATGACAATATTTGTCATTGCATTGCTTAAACTGAGGATATAATTTCATAATATTGCTCCTCAAGTCATTTGATCTGTTGCTTGGTTATCATAAAATTGGTTTTATCCTGACATGTATTTTTATGTTCCCCATGTTATTTTTACATGTAATTAGCTTTGTTTTCTCTTTGGCTATGTTGAAATGCTACTTCCATTACCACCCTATGATCACTTCATGTGTTGAATTCTTCGTGTGATAAAAGGAAAAGCTCCTGGGCAATATTATATCACTGTTGATCATCATCAAAGAAGTGGGACGAACTGTTAAAACTAAATTTGCAGCCCTATTTATTAAATGTTTACATAAAAACGAAACATCACAATTATTGTATTTCATCATTATTGTGTAAAAATGGTGGGAACATTTACTTTATTAATTCTAGGTTCATTACACTCATATAGCACATATATACATTGTTCGATGAGCCACCTAAGATCCCTATTAAAATAAAAATGTTTGCCCACTGCAATTGGTGTCAAGAGCTGCATATGCTTTTTCCTCTTATGTTGTGATAATAATAATCTACTTTTATAACGCGCGCATTTTCTCCGGGCGCGTTGCACCCGTTGATTCTGAGGCGCGGAGCCCTGCTCATTCGGTTAGTTGTGAGTCGGTGAAACGGTGACTTTTTGAAGGCTGTAGGGGACTGACGCAATAGGTGTGGCAGGCTGTTCCAGGTTGTGGGTGCCGCAACCCATTGCACTGTTACACGGTTTATAATTGTTTGTCTCTTATTAATTTATTGGCATTATTGGCCATTTTTGTTCATGCAATACTGTGTGTAACTGTTTATGATTATGGGTAATGTTCCATCCTTGCCCAATTTAAACCTATTAAGTCGTTGTTTTGCCTTCTGATTTTGTATATTGTTTGTGTAAATCTCCCCGCCTTGGTTCTTTCTCCCTGTCTCCCTGTTTATGGTGTTAATTCTTAGTCAATACCTCTTGAGCATTTCTATAGTATCTAGTCAATAATTGATATATTTATATAGTTAGTTATACTGGGTGCAGGCTGCTGTTCCTTGGTATAGGTTTCAGCCATTAATTATTTTCTTAATTGATTAAAATCACGTATTATTAAGTTTACTCTTTATATTTTAAGTTTTAATCGTTACAGTCTTCTTTGATTGTAGTGTAACATCGCGTTTTGTGTGGTTTTTATGCGGTTTGCTTTGGTTTTTCAAATATTGTGAGACTCCTGTTTCTATCCCTTTGACTCCTATCTCTAACACTTACTGTCTAACACTTACTGTCGGATTGTTGGAGTGGTTTATCGGTGCCGTGCCGAGATGTTGGCTCTCTCTCTCTCTCTTCCGATGTGTGTCTGCTCGGGGACATTTGTTCCCTCCTTGCTTGTTGTAGAATAATTATTATTGTTTTCCTGTTGTTTTTTTCTTTTGTCCTTTGTCTTATCATTCGTTGCTATCGCTTGACTCTCAGTTTTCTGTCTCCCCGTTGTTGTTATGCCGTTCTCTCCACAGCTCGGATTATAAAAAAAAAACCAAAAATTATTTTTTTCTGATTTTCCGTGCTCTGTCGTTGTTGACATGTCGTTCTCTCTGCAGCTTTGTGCAGCGCTTTGTGACCCTCTGGTGAAAGGCACTATATAAATGCTATTATTATTATTATTAGTTCTTATGTTTGTCGTATTGCAGGAAGCTCGTATCCAGAGCTTGCAAGCTCACTAGGTATATTTTTCTGTAATAATAAACATCAATATATCTGACGTAGATTATCACAGCTCAATGCATGATGGGTGGATTTCAAAGCTGTTTTTTCGGGATAGCCATGTCGAGCGCTGCCTCTCTTCTTCACGATGTTTCGCCTTCCACTGTGGATGCTTGAGGCTACCTCCAACGTGGGAGGCGAAACTTTGCGAAGGAGAGCGAGGAAGCGCTTTGACACGGCTATCCCGAAAGACCAGCTTTGAAAAGCAACCATCATATGTCTATGTTCAGAGATCAATGGGAACAGAATTATGTGTTATTCAGAGGCCAACCAACCACCTGACAACCTGAATTCAGGAAGTGATTTTCTAATATTTATCACCACATATGTACCTTCAATCAAATTGTGGAAAATTATTCATTACATCAATTCCCATTTTCTAAACTTCGTTGAGTCTGAAAGATATTTGGGTTGGTGGAAATTGATGCATGCATTTCGGCTCTTGCATACTAAGGCCTAAATAGAAGAAGCAAGTATGTCTAGAAATATCTAAACCCATTTTCAAAAATGGCACAGTTACACATGGTGGCGCGGTGAGTAGCGCTGCCGCCTCACAGCAAGTAGGTCCCGGGTTCGAATCACGGCTCGGGTGCCTTTCTGTGTGAAGTTTTCACGTTCTCCCCCTGTCCGCGTGGATTTTTGCCGAGCACTCCGGTTTCCTCCCACATACTAAGACATGCTGCTGCATAGGTTAAATGACTTGCGGACTGAATTTATCCCGGTGCCCTGTGATGGACTGGCGTCCCATCCTGGGTATAGCCCTGCCTTGCGCCCTGTGTCTGCTGGGATAGGCTCCGGCTCACCACGACCCTGTACAGGATTAAGCGGTTTTTGACAATGGATCGATGGATGGAACAACTACACTGAGGTTGCAGGATGAAAGCACCAGAGTTGAAGTACCAAAAATGCAACTTCGACAAGGAGACGCATTATTACCAAAGGTATTCACAGTGATATTGTGAAGTATTTTATAGAAAATCGATTGTGAAAGTAAAGACATAAATATAAGTGGAGAAATATTTCAATAAAGAAATGGGTAACTGTAATTTAACCATCGGGCGTCGACGAATCGCAAAGAAGAAGATGACAGTTACTATGAGAACCAATGGAAATTAACTAGATGTTAATGTTTATAAGTTGTTGATGTTTATTATTACATCAGAATTTAATAAGGAAAGTTTCAAAAGTGCAAATCTAGATAAATACAGGTGGAACAAACGTCACGTACGACAAATTCGCTGAACAATTGAAGATACCCATTGGAGAGACTTAACTGGAAAAATAAACATTGGTGTATATGGCAGTTATAGAAGATGGATTGGGATCAATATACTGATATAAATAGATGGAAAGGGATGTCTGGTCCACTCTTTTTGGACTGCTGCCACCGCGACCCTCACCAGGACAAGCAGTTTAGAAAATGGATGGATGGTAAGTTGAAGTGTGTTTTTTTCACTGAAAGCATTCATGACATCAGCATGCCTCAAGAGTTATTTTTACTTTTAATAAGTGCATATAACCTGCTATTGTATTGATTGGAATCATGGAAATTGACAAAGAACATCGAAGAAAAGCTGCAAATAGTGCTAAGAGGCGTTGTGTGGCGTGTTTTTGGAATTATACCCAGGTTGGGAGAGAGAGGGAGGGAACACACGGATTTGATACCATAAGCAAATTAGAGACATTGTATCGGATGTTAAGAAAGTAAGTGGGTCTCGGCAGGACACGTTGTTAGAAGGCATGATGGTTGGCGGTTGAGAACAATGAGTGGCCTTCCAAGCGACAAGGGAACGTCTAATAGTCTGCGTTCACCATCCAGATGTAGCGATGATACAGCTCGTGTGTAGGTGCTGGGTGGATTTGTTGGGTTGCAAAGCACCATTGATGGTGACAGCTTTGGGGGGTTAGGGGTCGGCGGGGAGTAGGCTTTCATCCAGCAGTGGATTTGTCATGGTCGATGATGATTATAATGATTTTATATTTTAACATTTGATTTGCGTGTCTACAAAAAATGTTTTACTTGATCCAAGTGAGCAGGAATTGAACCCTTGTCTTCAGCACACGTCACTTATTGTTAGGCGCCTTTTTTACAGCGTTGTCAATGAACATTACCTCATCTGTTATAACCATGGCATGCTTGTTGAATACAGGCTTTGTCGTGTCTGCTAGGAAAATTATCTTGGCACTTCATTGAATTTGTAACCTGATAATGAGCCAATATATGTCCATCAAACTAAATTTATCTGCTATTGAAATCTTCATCAAAAGAATTATCATCATTGCACTGAGGTGCTGTTATTAATTTTCGAATAAAGAAATCTAAAATTAAAATGAAACTATGAAAAACAGTAGACCGGAACATGTTCCAGTGTACCCAAATTTAGACTGCATGTATGGGCCATGTAACATACAATGTCGTTAGCATTGGCTTTCATCTATCCACTGGGGGTCAAGGTAGAAGCGTTCACGTCGCGATCCCTGTCAGGTAATACTTGGTATTGCCTGCGAATTCTACCAAACACTTTGAGGCCGAGCTGAAAGACAACGATGTCCAGAAGCTGACCATCGTGCTTCGAAGAATCGCAAAGAAGAAGATCTATCCACTGCTGGAGGAAGGCTTCCCCAAGTTGCGACCATTCCTCCATAGTCATGCGTTGTTACCATAAGTCCATCGCACGCCTACATGAGGACTAATTGCTTCAACTCCATGGCAGTTGTCCTGCAGAAGGGATATTATGCTGATCTCTATGGGGAAAACAAATATGTATTCCCCCAAGAAACAATTCAATTTTTCTAGCCAGTTCTCTCTTGTTAAACATAATTTACTTGAAGGGAGGAGGTGGATAATTCAAATGTCACTCTTGAAAATTTAACCACCACTGCCCTTTACGGTATGAAGAAAAGAAATGCTCCTGGACCAAATGTAATAACCATGGGCATCATTAAAAACGTGGTACCAGCTGTTACTCTTGGGTATGTGCAAGTATATTAATAATAATAGTATTTATATAGCGCCTTTCACCCGAGGGTCACAAAGCGCTGCACAAAGCTGCAGAGAGAATGAAAAACAGCTGAGAATAACGTACATTTTTATATTTGGCGTATCACGTTGTTGCCGTGTACGCTTCCTAACTGTATATTCATGTTTATACATGCTGCATTCCACTGAGGATTTTCAACAATAATGACCCCATTCTGCTCCAAATGTGACAAATAGTTTGTTTTTCATCCGTATAATTCTTCAAGTTTCGACATGAAGAAACAACGTGAGATCAAATTATTTTGTCTTTTGTATTTTATGCATTCACTACCTTCTTGCTGTCTGGGTTGCCAAAGTATAATGCAAACGAATATGTTTGGATACTTTACAGAATGTTATTTCTTTCAAACCTGGTGCAATGTTTTTTTAATTTTTGACATGCGTGCGTAGAAACGGATGATTGATTTAAAAAAAATGCTTCAGAAATTGTCAAATATGATTTTGACTTAGAAAATGCCTCAAGGACAAGTCTCAATTTTGATCACTTTCATAACTTAGTCTGATATAAATATGGAATATAGCCTTATCTGTTCTACCTTTTGTATTCATATGTGTTACTCCTAGATAAGACTAATTTGGCTGCTAAGGTCAAGTTGATAATGGGTCCAGTGTAAAAGCACTTAAATAATGCAAATAATCATATCTGGACAAGAGGATAGGATGTAAAATTGCTTTTTATTCAACCTATAATCTGAGTTGTTATTTGCACATTTATTTAACCCTTGCAATCTTGACATCGTTCAACTACTGGATGGATGCTGCTGCTCAAATATTTGTGCACCTTCTGTCGATTATATATAATTTCATTACATACATTTCAAACATCTTCATGGATTATTTTGTTGCGGTAATGCTTTTGTCAGATATACTGCCTGCGTTTTTGAAAACTATAATGTGTGCATTTAATCATGGAGGGCTTTGAGAGTGCTTGATTAGGACACATATGGCAAGGCAAAATATGCGACAGAATTATGACCTTGATAGCGAGTAAAAATTACACGTTTGTCAGTGATGCGAAAGCGGCAAAAATCCAAAGACAGGTTTCATGCAGTGTAAATTTCAACGTGCATCCTTTACGAATGGTCCTATCTGCCCTCACGATCTTCCAGCTCTGGCAAATTTTGCCTTGATTTCTTTTTAGGATCAAAATTAAGTAGGTGTACTTTTATGGCCCCATTCATTTAAGAGGTCAAGTGGTTTTTTTTATTTTAAAAATATTTCTGCCATCTAAAAAAGACTGCTTGTGCGTGCGTGCTGTAATTTCAGTGATTTTATGAAATCCAAAAGTCACCTTAACACTTGGGAGCGTAACTGACATTAAATAGGAAATACTTGTGTGTTTACGAATGGTATTTGACCTACTCTTCCATGTTGGCCAGATGCTTGGTAGAGTGTGTTTTATAGAGTTGGACAGAAATATATTTGCAATAATTTGTATAGGTCAAAAAAATGAGATGCTATATTTTAAAAAATATATTTGTCCTGTTCAATTGGTTCCTTGCTTACTTATTTTGATCATGAAAATTATATTAATTTAAAAGTCTGCATTGTCATGTGCAACGTTTACCAAATAATCGCAAATGTCACAATGTCACAATGTAGGATATTAAATGAAAAAAGCCGATTTAATAATGGCAGCTTGTATGCATATTCTGGAATGGCTCTGCCATGGGTAGGCCCTCATCTGGCAGTGGAT
>JAZEWU010000011.1:9418343-9429319 GCA_036362915.1 Geotria australis | reverse complement strand
TCGGTAAAAGTACTGTAATTTCAGAGTGTGCTGTATGCTCTAATGCATTTGTATTGTAATTGTGTGTATTTATGCATGATGAATTGCTGCGTACACATAACATAACTATCTCTACATGTTCTGAATGTATGTGGCCTTATTTTTACAATGAAACAATCTAGACGGTAATGTAGGTTTTAATTTGACCAAGGTTTGCTGTGAATACACGTGAACCTTGCCGAACGTTTCAAGCATCACTAAATCTTCAATGTCAATGCAACTGCAATTTTAAATTGCGTATGCTTCCTAAAGAAAAATCAGGCGGCAACGTTGTGCAATATTTTCCTGAGCTTGAAGCGAGTCACTACCTTCCATGAGCAACCTTAGATCCCAATTAGAATTTCTGCCCTCTCAGTGTGCAATAATCTACGTATATTTTTTTCCAATCACAAGTGAGCCTTTATTCATTTTATTTATTTGGTCACTTACCTGCAATGCATATTTTGTCGTGTGCCAGGAATCCCATAAGGGGCTTGCACGCTCACTGGGTATGTTTCTGCTGTAATAATAAACATCTATCTATCTTGTGCAAAGCGTTGTGTGATTGCAGCCTTTCCACGCCGTCCGTGACTTGTATAGTGCACAGGTGAATTTGTCAAGAAGGCGGTGTGGCAACTTCCTTATGCTTTCTGCTGCCATTTCATTCACAGGGCAATCAAGAATGCGAAGGGGCTGCACAGCAAGAAGGAGATTCCGATTCACCGAGTAGCTGACCTGTCTGGGGTAAGGCACCGAACACATGCGGCTTCGGTACCTGTGAAAATAAATTGAGTCGACCTCCGTACAGGCGGCACATGGATAACAAAAGCTCAGTTTTCGTATTCTCCATGTGGGTGTTCAAAAAAGCGATTGTATTCCCTGGCTGACGACGGTGACAAATACAGCTGATTGTACGTTCACAGAAAAAGTCTTGAATTGATTTGTTTGTAATTATAGCAAAAGATGGAATGTCAGCGCAGACAGCTGCCGCGTGCAGGCGCACTTGGCTTTGCTGTCATACATAGCGAGGCTTTTTTCCCCCACATCTTTTGTCAAAACTTTACGGGTTTTTTCATCATTGAAACAAGTTGCGAAAAGGGGTAGGAATGAAAAAAGAGCTTCAATAATGGAAACCAAGCCAAGCGTATCGCATGAATTCCGTCTAATTTAGGCTGGGAATGGAAGGCACCCTCAGGATCTCAGAAGGTATCAACTTAGAGCTCAGACTTGATGGCCCATTCATTGATGCTTGTTTTGTACATGTGGTGTTATTCAGATATGTTAATGCCGCTTTTTAGCTATACGTTTTACACGGGATACATTATTAGTTGTTGAATTTTCTTGAGTTGCTGTAAATAACAATTTGCAAACTATTACGTAATTATGAAGTGCACACATTCAGTAAAATTCATGAGCCCAACGGCTACTAGTGGAAGTATTCATGATAACTATTTATAACTCCTTCCTTCTGTTTGTTTTGATGTTCGATTAAACATTGTACAAGTGAGTTTTTTTTAAGTGGTCCGATTTCAAAGTTTTGGGCAACAACATGACTTGATATGCAATGCCACCTTAGTTGTTGAATGTAGGATTTGTTGAGTAAACTCTGCTTTTCGCTACATGCTGCATTCCCGGGATTGCCCGTTTGGGACCACTGTCGATAATGCCAGTTGGATATCATAAAGCCTATTGCAATGCCAAAACTTACAACAAACCGAATTCTCTTTGCTGTTTCATACGACCATCAAACTCACAGCAAGAAGTATAATTTCCATGCTACGAGCCGCTATTATTCTCAGGAATCTAGTTGTTTGTAATACGGATTTATGCATTCTTAAAACCTGTTCTGTTGGGAGCAGTATTGTGATTGAACATACCTGTCTGTTCCGCACCTTACCACAAATGCTTCCCTGCTGTGCCACTGGAAAACAAGTTTCTTTACCTCAAATGCAAATGGTTTGGTTTTGTGTTGTCCTGAGACTTTAATTGCGCCTGCTGGGTCAGTGAAGACCAGCTGTTCAGGGGGGTGGCTGGTAATGCTCGTATGTGGACATTCACACTGAAGCTGCTGCAGTGGTGGTTTTACACTTCACTGCTTGAACCAAAGGCTCACGACTGGGAAGGCTGTTTGCTGAAGGTCACTGGAACAGCAGATGCCAATTTTCAAAGGGCCTGAGTGCTCATTTGTTTCCCTGCACCTGCAAGAGGGCCCATTTTGCCTTGTGACTGTTATGTCATGAATTATAGAGGAATTGTTCTAAGATTTTGAGAATAACGTGCCAAAACATTGTCACTATAGGTGATTTGAATAACTTACCTCATCACACATTCAACATATTCACTTCACGTAGAGCTAACTGCTCAATTCCTGCCAGCACTGCAGCATGTCGGCACAGATCTTCCAAAGCTTGCCATTTACTAACAAAGTGAAAGTTGAACATTCCACGATATCATTTTTCATAGCTCAAAGACTAAAATATAGAGATAACCCACGACCCGGTTAAAAGAAAAAAGCACACAAAGCGGAAGCACCGCTCTTACAAAACACTATTTTTATCTGTAGCTCTCTTGATGAATTAAAAAAAAAATCTATAAAAGAAAATGTGCCTTCATTTTTCGAATCACTTGGAAACGATGCTGCTTAAGTCAAATGCAGCTGGCTGGATTGATTTCAGTGACGCGCGTGTGCCTGAAATAATGGATACGGAAAAAGATACGTTGTAGCCGAGTTGTGCTGAAGGCACTGGGGGACTGATGCTGTGAGTTGCTCGACCTGACAGGTGGAGAAGCCTCCCACAGGGCCAGTGGCCATCACTGTGCACAGCGGCGGCTTCGATTCTGCCTCGCTGTCGCCTTCCTTTTTGCCGCACTAGCGGCCAAGATAATGCCACATGAAGGCTTCTGGCCGCACCAGGAGACGCGGAATTGCTGAGGGTGCTGCGTCCGAGGGTGTTGCCAAACGCCACTGTTGTTGGCAGTTGGTTCTAATTCACAAACTGCAGTTAGATTGGTTCATCGTAACAGATGGCAACGTTACGAGGGTTCGCACGCGGGGCCGTGGGTGTTTTTAAACCTGGAATGTTGTATTTTCGTCCGAACGCATTAACGTGTACAAATTCCATATGCTGGGTACACCGAATGAAGTGTGTGCAATAATAAGCTGTGTTTATTTTATGTTACATAGTGAATGAGAATAATGTAATTTTGAAAATAATGATAATGATAGCCCTTGCCAAGAATTAATTATAATATTGTGTGGAGGCAGGTGGGCTTTTGAGAGAGCTTACAGTAAATGAGGTAATTATCTTGGGGCTTAAAAAATGTTATTTTTGGAGGAAATTATAGACTGCAGAAATGTTCTTTGTGAATCGAAAGGTGAGGAACCAGCAATATAAGTCATTGTGTGATGACGAATGTTTTAACCCTGACTTCAGTCTTAGAGTAGCTTTTTGAAGAAAATATACCTTTATAATTCTCTAGTGTACCCGAAAATAATCCTTCAGTTTTGCCTTCCCTTTGTACCGCTTCCTTTATGAATAAACGGAGTTCTATAAAATGTTTCACAGCATGCGATATATAAAAAAAATCCCAGCTCTTGGGCTGATGGAAACATGAGTTTTTTTATTTGCACACATGAGTGTTCAATACAACTACGGAGGCATTTTCACTACCTGCGTCACTGTTTGATCAGTAATACGTCGCTGGCAGCATAATAGATTATGCTCTAGCTCTGTCCTCTATTGATGTTCCAACCGTAGCACGTGAATAGCCAGATCATTGCTCTGTGTGCTTTTATTTTAGTCACTAAATACAATGATTTATACTTTCAAGTATAGTACGTATGTGAACATTTTATAGGTTAGTAGTATTGCTGCTAGAGCGATAACAAATTGATTGTTATGTGAGTGCCCAGAATACATTACATTTAGAGCTGTTATATGAAGCATTCTCTAGAAAATCCTGGAAATTGTTGAAATCCATTCGGAAAGAATATTTATATATATTTTTTTATATTAAAACAGTATTGTCTCTCTGTGTAAATACATATTGCCACAAACACAATCATACCTGCTGCGTACTGAAAGCACAGGACCAAAATGTTCAATAATTCCAATACATTAGTGAGACAAAAAAATGCAACAGTGTAACAGTGCGATGGGAATAAATTGAAGATGCTTAATGCGTAAAAGTAAAGAGCATGTGCAGCCCTTGAAAATACCTATCCATGTTTACAATTGCGGCTTTCCATACATTTTAATTCTAATAGAGTGAAGTGGTATTACAAAGTGGTACTGAGTTAACCAAGGATTTTAAAATCCAACCTTCCTTTTGCAAACTGCTTCCGGTACTGCCGAGCCACCAGGCAGGATCTTGTAAGTAAATATAGTAACAGTATAAAAGATATATACTACAGCCGTGCGATTTATGTTTCGCTTTAAACCGCATCTCATATACGGTACAGGTGCTTACAGGTCAAGTTTTAGATGTTTGTGTTTTTCATGGGGTTTTTTTTCATTGGGGCTGGTGTTTGGCCTTCATCAGTAATTCATGGCTGTAGATTTGTGGTGCGTCCATTTTGACCTGCTCCGCGGTTCACGTCTGTTTTTTTAAAGATAGCCCCGGCTGATGCATTGTTGTAGTCCTCCACTCAGCTGGTGTTTGACACCATATAATTAATTATTGAGTGCAGGGCCATGTTTTGACCCCAACATCTCAATAGCACGTGTAATTGTTTATGTACATACAAACGTTATGTTTACCTGCCAAATGCATTTGGAAAACACAACGCTTTTAGAACAAAGCATTCCAAAGAAAAGTAGGAGTGATATTTAGTGTGTTATGGGCTTGAGTTTCCATTCATTACCTGTTGGCACATACACGGCATCTGGCGTAAGGATAGCTCCCCGGCGCTGCCGGTGTTGTGCATTGAATCCGATTCTAAACTTATTATTTAGCTTGGTATGTGTTGAGTTATAGCACTGCTATATATTTATGGTGATAAACTGATCGCCAGGGGTTGTATTTCTTGACAAGTTGATAGCTCAGTCATCAGTTGCTAAATAAACTATGAGAAAACATCCGCTCAGTCTACACATGGGTCATGGATTCCGATTTCTAACAAACAGCTGAGGTGTAACAAGCAGAGGATTTTCATGGCATAGCAAGTGTGCCATTGAAGAATATTCCTACATTGCACTCTGTTATTTTGGTGACACAATTCTTGGGCTTTGGTCACACTCCCGTGGTGACAGGATAGGGTCAGAAAGGAGTCGCTTTTCATCGCTCTTCGTTGACAAATTATCAGTGTTTGCCAGGGGAAGAAAAAGACGAGTTTTGTCTAATGGAAGTCAATGTCAGTTGAGCGTGAAGTCCTTCCATCACATGCCATTTCGGGGTCAATGTGAATAGCCACCCGCATTTCCTCCATACTATGGCCGAATGTTAGCCATAATCGACAGGCCTACTTAGTAAAAGTGCATAATCATTAACTGCGATTTGAAATAGTGTTTTTTTCGTAGAGTTTTGTGTATTGTTTACTAGATTAAGTATATGCTCTGTTAATGCCGCACATATACGCTAACATGAAGGTTAGCTTAAAACGCAGATCTGTTTTGATTTGCCACACAAATGGCTTGGGTTTCTTCGCATTACACACAACAAATATAAAACTGTAACTGTTCGCTGAGAATTTTAAGTGTCTACCCAGGATTCTAAACTAAGTTATCATTAAATTCAATTTCTTCTAGGACACTCCCTTTGTTGAAAAATGCTGAAGTAAGTCGGCTGTCAGATTCTGCGGCCCAGAATCATGTGTTGTGAATTTTTAAGAGCGCCTAAGTGACATTCAGCTGTCAAACAAGGTGTGCTCCATGCATTTATAGTGCCCGAAGTAGGTAGAACATGCAATTTTAATCACGACACCTTTTAATTTGGCTTTCAAGAGTAAATCTCGGTAATGTTTAATTTTTTAAGCAACGTGACTCATAAAAGAATGTACGAAGATTGAAAAATAAGTATGCTTATTTACACGTATATCACACCTATTTCTATGCAGGGTTATTTATATTTTCTGTACGTATTTAAGTTATCAATCTGAATTGTTCACATACCGATTTGTCAATTTGAAATGTTTTCACAGGTATATGCTTTCTGATAAAACTTAGGTTACATTTTCAAAATGGGTTTGTGTCCTTGCCATATTGGAATCATGTACACAATTCTCTAATTCATTAATATGGGTTTGTTCTAATAAGTCGCTTTGGCTTTTGAAGGATTTCAGAAATGTGACATGTGGTGGGTAAGTAGGGGCACACGAGGAGCACCTTAAATGTCAGATACATTTTAAGGACTGGCTTTTCACACACGGAAAATTGCAGGCTGACACGATTATTTGCACACACTCACTCTCCCTCATATTTTACAATAATCCTTAAGGCCTTCCACTGTCCTTCCCCATATTTTGGTACCCAGTTATTAATGCTTTTGGAAGAAACGCTCGTATCTCCAGCACAGCTTTGTGTGTCCTGCACGACACGTTGATTACACACAACACACCCCACTTATCTTTCTTCAGGTTGTCTTTAAAATTGCTATGGGCAGATGTTGACTCGTGTTTGGCAACACTTTTATTTTAAAAAAGTTTCATTAAATTATTACTGCGTATTTGTGGCAAACCGTAAACTCTACTAAACACATGATTCCCTGCAAAAATTAAAATGGTGTTTCGAATATGTTCATTTGCCTTTACGTAACGTTGGGTGATAACCAGATGTTAAACAAAAGCAATTTTACATTTAAATATAGACATACTTTTTGTGACCAATTAAACCTTTGTTTAACCAAGTGTAATTTCCTTAGAGATAAACCTATGGAACTACACCTTTTATTTCAATCTAATTTTATTTTTAAAAGGTGGCCTAATTTAAGTTGCCTTCTGAGCAGATGTCCCTATACTACGATTATATTGCACAGTGGGCAGAGGCAGAGAGAATGTAATTGCTTTTCCGTACGGACGAGAATTCTTTTCCCCAATAAATTATAATTTCAAAGGAGCAACTGGTCTCAAAAAGAAGGTTGTATGAACCAGAGGTAAACAGATCAAAGCAGTAGGGGGGGATGAGGGAACGTCTAAACCTGCAAAACATTATTTTCTATTTGTCTGTGCTTATATATTTGTTCTACGTTTGAACTCCACAAATAGACACAGAAAATATGTTATTGATTAATGGTCCGAAAAATGTTTTTCTTATAAACATCACTGTTGACCTTCAAACTATTGGGGAGGATGCAATACAATACCCAGTATTTGCCGATTTTTTTTCTCTCTATAATATTATGTCTTGTACCACGAGGAGCAGAGGGGCGAGGGGAACTTTCTCCATGAACATACTTTTGTTCCTATGCATTCGCTACCTCACTCACTAAAATATGGGTATGGTTACAGTAACTTTAAGTGGTATGCTTAATAATTAATATTGTTTTTTCTTAATGAAGACTTGTCATGTATCAGGTTATGCCTGTATGTAATTAATATATGCTTTTTGGGGGGCAGTTGAACATATACATGTTTCCTTTGCTTTATACGGTTCAATTTGTGCGATTCCACGTTTGTGGCTAACCTATTTCTTCCCAAAATTTGCTATGTGCGGTTGGAATGCAATCGTATGTGGGACAACATTGTCTGTAGACTATACTATATGCGCCAACTGGGCAGGCAGCTGTGATGTTTGGTACCTTGTGGTTTGGATGACTGTGATTTAGCTTATTTGCACCCTATTTTTGGAATGTATCTACCGCATAAAGTGAGAGAAACATGTATTTAGGATTTTTTGTCTTAAGGTACATGCGGTGCACTGCAATCAACTTGGCAGTGCCTTAATAGCCATGTGTGGGGTATTGCACATCATGTTGTGTAACGGATTTCAGATATTCAGAGGTGGCAGTGCCGTGGCTGGGGTTTGCCAAGGTGTTTTGTGATCTGATTAAATTGGTAACGATGATCCCAGTCTGTCTACCTGTGCCTATCCTTATCAATATTATCACCAGTCTTGATCTATTAGATAGATATCCCTTGACTCTCAGTTTTCTGTCTCTCCGTTGTTGATTTGCCGTTCTCTCCACAGCTCGGAAAAAACCCCGAAAAAATGGTTGCTGATTTTCCGTTCTCTGTTGTTGACATGTCGTTCTCTCCGCAGCCTTGTGCAACGCTTTGTGACCCTCGGGTGAAAGGCGCTCTATAAAAGCTATTATTATTCCCGCGACACAACAAACATGCAAATTGACGAAAATAATAAAAAATAAATAAAAACAATTCCTACAAAATGAATAAATCAACCAACAAAAAAACATGTATACACAGCATTGCACAATGTTTTAAATAAGTAAAATTACGCAGAATTGCACACATTTTTCAATTAAACAAGTAAAAATACAGTTATGCATTGCAATGGTGAAAAAACGTAAAACACATTATAGGTAGCGTAATCAACATTGAGAGGGAATAGTGCAACATTTGGAACATTTCAAATACAAATCATAAAATCAAGATTTACAATCACAACTAGGCAGAAATTTCAAATCTCACTGGGATCTAAGGTTATTCATTGACGGTAGTGACGGTATCTTCAAGCCCCTGGCAATATTGTTCCAAAAACGTGGCGCAGCCGCCACAAAAGCTTTTTCTCCATATCTTGAAGAGAACCTAGGGACATTGAGCAGAAAGTACTTTGAGCTTCGAAGGCTTACTTTGTTAATCTTTATGGTCAACAAATCCTTCAAATATTTTGCTGACTTATTTAGTAAGACCGTAACTATAAAAATGGCCCAATTAATACTTCTACGATTATTTAGAGAAGTTAATTTTGAATTAGTATACAATTCACAATGGTGGGTTTTATAGGGTGCATCCAAAGTGAAGCTAAGAGCAGAATTAAATAGAGGGTTGAGTTTATTTAATGCGGTGTTGGATGCTGATTGATAGATAACATCGCAATAATGAAACAATGGTAGAATAGTTGCCTTTACCAAGTCTAGGTGGAACATAGTTGGGAAACAGTGTTTATGTCTATACAGAAAGCACATATTTACTTTAATATTTTTTGCAATATAATCAATGTGTGGTGTGAAGTACAATTTTGACTCAATTATGAATCCAAGGTGTTTTTATTCATCAACGTGTTCAATCTGTTGGTTATCTAGTGTACAGGACTGAAGCAGAGATGTTGTTTTATTAGATGAGAAAAACATAAATTTAGTTTTATTGGCATGAAGGACCAGTTTAAGGGAGAGAATCTGGTTTTGTAGGATATAGAAGTCACCTTGTAATTTCTGATTTACATCTTCCGGGGAATTTTCACTAACAATGCAGTGTCATCTGCAAACATGTTAATATCATAATGTATGAGAGAGGTATCCAGGTAATTGATTAACAAAGAACAGTAATGGACCAAGAGTGGAACCTGGTGGTCCACCATTAGTAAGTTCGATATTGTTGGACATCAGGTTATCAACGGAAACAGCTTGGTTGCGTGGAGAGAGGTAACTCTTGAACCAATCAAACGGAGGCTTAAGAGTCTATTTAAAAGAATATTATGTTCTTCCTTATCAAAGGCGGAGCATTGTTTCTTATCTAAATTAGTAAAAACAATATTTAGGGAGGGGCGCCACGGTGGCTTAGTGGGTAGCGCTGCCACCTCACAGCCGGAAGGCCCCGGGTTCGAATCCCGGCTCGGGGGCCTTTCTGTGTGGAGTTTGCATGTTCTCCCCGTGTCCGCGTGGGGTTTTGCCAGGCACTCCGGTTTCCTCCCACCGTCCAAAGACGTGCCCTGCGATGGACTGGCGTCCCATCCTCGGTGTTCCCTTGCCTTGCGCCCTGTGTCTGCCGGGATAGGCTCCGGCTCACCATACTGTATTTAATGTTTTGCTACTTCAGCCATCCTTATAACTTAAGAACAAATTTCTCTTTTATCCTTCAGAGTTGAATTCACCAGGGGGATGCTCTTAACCCCTGGGTATCGTATTGCAACGGTGGGTTTTCCAAAAGGGGAAATGCCACCTTTACATATTGCTCACCGTGAGCAGGGCTTGTGCGGTAGCTCTTGAAATCAAGCTTTGTCATCTTTATTTAGCCATTACATAGCACGAGTGAGCGTACCGTGTCTATATGCATGAGCGAGAGTGTACGAGTGTGCAATGTGAATGCATAGTCCGTGTCCTGTATGTGTAATGTGCATGTATGTTGTGCGCGCGTGCATTGTATGTGCAATGCTTTAGTATTTTGCGTGGTTTGTAAGGCACCTTGAGATGCCACGGTATTTAAGCGCCCAAGAAATGCAGTCTTACACTCATTACCTTTTTGCAAAGGAGTCCTTAGTGACTGTGTTTAGACGAGGGAAATCATTTTTTATTGATATTGGACTCCAGCATAGAGTATGCAGCTTTTATAAATTAGACTGAAGGGTCTTTACAAGTCTTTAAAGTCAATATTAGTATTGCTGGTACACTTTTGTGACTTTTATAGTGATCCCCAATGCGTAGATAGCAATTTAAGAGTTGTCTTTTGCCTGTCTCCGTAAAGTATGCCTACCACTAGCGTTCCAGGTCAAAGGTCTGACTAAAGCCGTCATTTGCAATTCTAATACATCGAGCCATGAAAACCGAAATCAATGTAATTTGGAAAATATTTTTTTGTGGTACAGTATTTGCATTTTGGGTTGGCATATCCTGCAAATTTTGAATTTATCAACAGTTTGCACGCTTTTTCTATTAACATTCAGCTCACTCAGTAGCCGAAGCATAGAGATCAGTTTGAAGAAGAAGGAATACAATCACAAAATCCTTGATGTTATTACACATAAACCACTTAACTTGCCATTGGATGCATGCTAGACGGAGATAACGATGATGTTGATGGCAATGATGGATTTGTTAAGTTAGAGCGTGTGAAACCGGCGTGCAGC
>JAZEWU010000011.1:9386166-9414447 GCA_036362915.1 Geotria australis | reverse complement strand
GTTCAAGGACTGCGCTGAACGAATTTCCAGTGGAAGAGCATTCCAGAGTCTTGGGGCAACGCGCGAGAAGGCTCAAAGCTGTTCTTTCAGGATAGCCGTGCCGAGTGCTCTCCCTCTCCCCTTCGCGACGTTTCCCCTCTCACGCCTGAAGATGCCTCTAATGTGGGAGGCGAAACGTCGCGAAGGAGAGGGAGAGCGCTCGACATGGCTATCCCGAAAGAACAGCTTTGAAAAGCAACCATCACTTTAGTGTATTAACAGCAAACGCTCGGTTAGTATATGTGACAGCTTATTGTATGAGCAATAATAACCATTGACCTTTTAGGAATATTTTATCGTAATTAGTGATTTATTGTTTGTTTTTTTAACTTGGTCATCCATGGCTTAGTTTAGTCCTGCGTGCTGCATTGGTTGTTTTTTCAGATAGTCCTCTCTCCCAACCAGACATTCATTGACCAGATGGCTGTCCTAGTCCTGCCAATGTCCCTGCTGATGTTCATGCCTGACACCCCCCATCGCTCCCCAGCTCTGTCTGTCTCCATTCTTTACCCGTTCGTTCTTCACTTCTCTCACTCTTGCAGTGCAATGTATAACAGCAGCTGGTATGGCAGTGCATAGCAAGCGCTAAATTACACTACTGCAGCGCATGTGCTAATTTAACTGCCAGAGCTCATGGTTTTAAGCGTTTCTTTGCCGATTGTACTTTTTTGGTGCATTTTATAGTAATGTACTTGCATTACACCGCAAATGTAATGGGAGGTGTAGCGGTGTGTTTATTGGTGGTTGCTGTGTTTGGCAAAATACAGTGGAAGGTGGCCAAAAAAAGAAGGGAGTAATCAATGCACGTGAATAAATAAAAACAAAAGAAGTGCTTTTCTTTTTTTACTCCTAGTAATTAAGTTATTTCGTTCCGAAGTGTCATACTTTAAATATAACTCGCTTTAGTTTATATTAATTCACTTTGCAGAGAAGGTTAATATTAAAATCAATTCAACTTATTTCCACTTTTTCCAACTAATCTGGCCAGCCTGTCCAGCCTGGACAAGCTGGAGGAGTAGGCTAAATATGCTCAACAAGGCTGCGATAGAGCTTTCTCTAGTGGAAGCCTTTCTGCCAGCAGTGACATGAATAAGTAATTGCAGGGCTTCACCGTTTTACCTTTTTAAATCTTAAATGAAATACATCCTGGGACATTGTTCCCGTTTCACATTAATCTAAATTCAGACGTGGGTATGCGTTATGTGCAAAAAATATGCAGGCTCATTATATGCACACCTCCACATAGCCTATTTTTACCCCAAAACAATCAAACATTGCTTCAAAAAATGAAAGTCGTGGGAAGTGATGGGTGAGATGGGGGATGGGGAACGGACCAAGGAGGTGTGAAAGGTTGATAGTAGTGGGAGGAGAGCAGACATACTGTGGTAGAAATAAAATTGTGGAATAATACTCTGCTGTTCCAACCGAAATTATGTTTTCCTCCTACAATAGCTTACTGTGTGTTCTTCATATAACATTTGGACAGCTTTCCAGTGTTGTCCATGCCCTATGACATGTCCCTAGAGCACTGTAAGTGTATTTGATATGGTATGGAAACGTATCAATACTGGCTTGAATATGTACAAAACACATTGAGCTCTTAGCTAATGTTTGATAAATGTGAGCACTAATCCAGGAGGTTCATGTCCTTGTAACAGGAAAGTCCTTTGGTCGTGTAATTTGCAAGTTTGTCCATTTTGGTAAAAGGCTTGGTCTCCACAGTATGTACATTTTTTACATACATAGAAACGCAGTAATTTACAATAAATCGTGGTTATTATTGAGTTATATTTCCCTTTGGTATGGTAACAACGTGTAACACAAGTTGAAAAATACTTTCAGAAGCATGTTAAAGTGAATGCTAGGAATGAAAAGTCTCCTTGTGTAAGACACATGGCTAGGATAGATGAGACTGGTAATGGAATCGCAATCAAAGGAGTGAACACATCTGAGAGAGTGAAAACTGAAGATGGAGCAATGAGATAGACGGTGGGATTGCAAGAACCGCGAGGAAGCGATGACATGGCAAGGACTTAATCCAACAGTGGTTAGAACACGTCTGATTACGGTTACAGACAGTGTTCGTTTGGTTTGACATCGTGGTCGAACGCTTTAACTTTCAGATCTTCCACACCTCAAAAGCCTTCAACAACTTAAAACTATATGTAAATAATCAACGAATGTATTTATTTTCTCAATTACAGGACGTTCAGAAAGCCAAGCAGTTTCTGCCGTTCCTGCAGCGAGCTGGCCGTAGCGAGGCCATCGTGGAGCATGTCTTCAGTGGATCTCGCATCAAGCTTTTCCTGCCCAAAGAAACCTGCCTCATCACATTCCTGCTGGCCGGTAAGCCCCTTTCCCGACAATCAAGGAGTGGGTCCGGTGTCTTCCTCTAGTAACGCCTTGTGGTATGTTTCTATGTCCCAAGGCTAGGGCTGACTGACTTATTAAAGCCTTTTTTTCAAGAGAGTAAATTAAATGCTGTACAGTTCAATCAATGTACGTGTTGATTCCAAATTTCATTATTAACACTGCTGGCACTGCACGGCCAGCAGTGGCCAGAAGACATGTTCACACTTTTGGTTACAGCATGAGTCGCTGCTTTGTTTCCAGTATGAGGCAATACTTTTTTTCTTCAAAGTTTTGTTCTAAATTAATTGTGCCATATGCATGGGATTTGTTCAAACATGTTTGGGGATTTCTTAAAATTATGTAACTTGCTTTGTTACAGGATGTGTAGCTTTGTATTATGTAACTCGGATGATAGATAGATAGATACAATATTTGAGTGAATGGCCTCATCATGCAAATAAATAAAACAAAATGTTACACGATGTTTTGCCCAGCACACAAAAGCCTATATTGTCTTTTGTATAACAGTTTGTTACTGAGTTTTCACTTAATGAAATCCAATTACCATTATTATTTTTAATCCACGTAAACAATTACTCATTTGTCCATAGTATTTCAATATAAATATGATGCAGAGCTAAACGTTTGTTTTTGACTGGTTTTGTCCAGTTTGCTGCTGTGAACTCGTGTTTGTGCATATGTGTGAATAATCTATTTGCATTGCAGGAGGTCACATTATAATAGAAACATGGGTAATATAAGCCCATGCGGGTTTGTTTGTACATGAAGGAAATGTCAGGATAGCAAATCAATTCTGCTATTGTTTCTTATTTGTATTGTCTAAGGACTATATTTCTAACAGTTAACAAGCAATAAAATATAACACATTTATTTGCCGTCAAGCATGCTCTTTTGCAAAATATTTTATTCAGTGCAACATTTGTTTATTCATTGTTTTCATTGGCCGAGATGATTTCACTGATTGATAATGTGCTCAAGCTGCTACTTCCTCTCGGTCTTGTGCATGTTTGTTGTGTCGCAGGAATCCCATAAAAAGCTTGCAAGCTCACTGGGTATTTTCTGCTGTAACAATAAACATCTGTCTATCTATCTAAGACCTCTCTACACAGCCGATTTCATTGCTCCTCTACGGTGGACGTATACTTGGGTGTGGTCCCTCTTATGGATGCGGTCATCCAAGCAGTTAAAAACCAAGGCTTAAATGTATATATATTTTTTACGATAATAAGGAAAAAACATTGCATTACTACCTGTTTTGTAATCATGCATTGCATATTATTGTCAGAGCTCTATATGATAGATTAATCGATTGCTATCGATTCTTCAGCTCATTGCAACGTACACGGAATTGTGTGTTAGAATAAATGTTTTCTTTAACAGTCATGCAAGCTAGTTGAAAGGGTTCTTGTGATCCCTCCATCTATGTGAGGTGGTCATATTCACCATTATGTTACAAAGAGGATCGATTTTTTAATTGTAATTGCGACTGGTTCACAACAATCCCTTAAATTACCAGGAAGAACAGGGAAGGGGGCGGAGTGGTGAATCATGGCACCTCTAATTATTGTAGATCCAACCGGGTTTTAGTAGCCTTGAGTTTTTTTGTTTGGTCATTAAGAGCTATCTCAGGCAGTGCCAACGATTTGCCAATGACTCCTTAGTCGTTGCTTTTTTTCCAATTAGAATGTATTCACGCTCCGATGAGCACGGAATACATATAATACCGCAGTGATGCTGGGATTTTATTCTTGTACCCATATTTGCCTCGCGATGCGGGAGTGTTTGGAATCCGGAATTGACTTTGGAGATACGTGGTACCTTCTGATGGTTTTTTTTTCAAGCATCATTGTCAGAAACATTCATAAAGCTCAGAGCTGAATTCAGTGTATCCTCTTAGTATATACACATGGCAGCTTTGTTATAGTTGCTATGGCATCTCCAAGTGCTTTGGGAACAATGTCGTGTTTTGAATATTGTCAGTAGACGCAGCATGCCAGCACAGGAAGGCATCCTGCATTATTTCTTTATCTTCACACTTTTTTTTCCACTGCCAAGAGGCTTGTTCACATGAGCAGCCCTCGGCCCTTGGGTGGATGTTCCTTGTGTTGTATCTCTGGGCTGTTCTGGCATCAGACAAAATATCAGCTGTATTTTTTTTCCGTCTGTCAAATTAATGTCCTTTTCCTTGTTGTAGCCTTTTGTAACTGTCACATAATGATTGTTTTTTTATATATATAAATGAGATTTTTCCCCCCTAGAGCACTGTTGTATTTTTTGTGACATTTATCTAAATGTGTGGTGTGTGTTATGCATGGGAATTAAATGTAAATAAAATTTTTGTCACATGAAGTCCACACTTGGAAAAACGTTATAAATATTTAAAGTCTTATATTCATTGGCTACATACAAAATTGCTTTAATTTTATTTACTAATCATTTTATTTCACAAGTCATGTGATTGATTCGTTGCAACAGACCGTTGCTTTCAGTGAAGATTTTGGTTTCGATTAGTATTCAGGAGTGTCCCGCGTATTTACATGTGCATGGATGGGGAGACAGTGCCACAACTGCCTTTCATATAGAGATCAATGTAATGTTGAATTTTATGTCCTGCAGGCAGAAATGAATACGTTTTAAACTTAATACATGGCATCTGTCTTTTGAAATTTAATTGTTTATATACTGGGTGTATTTTATGTTGATTAAATGCAATCTTGAATGCTTGAGGCTTTTTAAAAAAATCTCACACCATCAAAAAAGACAACTTCATTACCTTTACCCAGATATTCATCAGGAACTTTTTAGATTTGTGTGGGTCTTTATAGAAAAAACGATAACACACATAATTAAAGTAACAACATAAATGAGGAGAAATAATCATTTATATTTAAAAATGCCTCCTTTCTATCGTTGTTTCTCCATATACTATTGCATTCAATCAACAGCTACTGCATGCTATCAACAGCATTTTTTAACACAAGCCAAACCCTGGATTGGTTTTAACCCTCAATGTCTCATCAGCAGTCAGGAACTGCCCAGTGTTTGTAGGATAGGACTCATGTCTGTTTAGATATGGGCCTTAGTTCGACGTAAAATTACGTGACACGTAACATTATCATAATCACCATATCCTACATATATTGCCTAAACAACACCACTTTTTCACATAACAGTGCATGAGAACTAAACGTTACATCAGCAGCACGATGGCACAGTGAGAAGGCTCCGGGTTCAATGCCCAGCTCTGGTGCCACCTTTTTCTGTGGAGTTTGCATGTTCTTCCCGTGTCCGTGTGGGTTTTCACCGGGTACGCCGGTTTCCTCCCAGTCCAAAGTCATGCTGCTGCCTAGGTTAATTGTACTGACTAAATTGGCCCCAGTGCCCTGACATGTTGTAACTTGCATACAGTTCCCCGCTGGACAGCTGTTAAACGTAGCTACATAGCCCAACGGTTCCTTCCAGTTTAAATAAAATTGATTGACTGAAATCTTAAATCTGAGGCCATTTTGGTTTATTACGGTGTTTATAACACTAATAGTTTAATAAATGGAAAACTAGACCACTAACGTTTCCCCCCAAAATAAGATCAATATTCTCACAGGTCAGTATTTATTTATTCATGTGGGGTTTAATGACAATGAATACCATTTCTCGTTATTTAATGAATATACAGTTCACTCAAAACTCATGGATTGTGTGGTTAGATGTGAGGTAAGTCTGTTACAATATATGCATTAAAAGCATTTTTAGTTAATCTGCTTGCAAATGGGATAGTACATTTTAAGTTCCCGTTAAATCCCATATTCACTCATTAATGCCAGATGTTAAAACCAATGTCCTACATTTTACATGGAGTAAATGCTAATAACCCAATGACATACATTTCAACATTAGACGATTTTCTGCCGGCATTATGACAACTCCTGTTATGTCTGAAAATGACCTGCATTGGCTTATTTGTAAGTAAATTGTTCCCTTGAGGCTTAAACATGTCAATAAAGGAAATACATGCACGTATTTTTGCATAATAAGGATTGTGTAAAAAGCTGTTGAAGTAAATCCCACATATGTATCATGCATTTATTTTAGAATGGCTACATTCGATATTGGTAGCACAAATGTGAATGCATGAATCAGAGGTTTGTTTCATTGATGTGCCCCAAAGAGAAGTCTATTTCACTATATTTTAATGGATGGCTGCTCACAGTCCTTCAGTAATCATTTCATTTGTCTCAAAATTGCCTAGCAAGCAATCAATTTTATTAAAGTGGATGTTTTAGTAGCCTGAAGTGTATCGGACGATTGTCCTTTCTGCATAGCAAAGCTGGTTCATGGATTAGTACAGATATCAGTCATTCAGGGAAATATGAAATAAGACCAGTTTCTTTCATGGAATGGCAATATTGGTAGTTATGACTTGGGAGTAGAGCCGGAATTGTAAAATGTATTTCCTGGTTATTTTAGGAAACATTGGTGTTGTTTTTACAATTGTATGTATGAATTCTTTGCACAATGAATTTGCATATTGGTCCCAATTTATTAAATCTATCCCCTGCTAATGCCAAAGTGACCAACATTGAAGCTGTTCCAAGGCTTTAGCTTGAAGATTGATCAATCCTGCTGAGTTGTTTATGAATTTATGCATAATGGACAATTCTTATCAAGTTTTAAAATAGGACAAAAGTCATGAAACAGCCGGATTAATAGGCAAATAATTAAATACACTTAATGGCATATGAAGTTTACAAATAAAATATTTTAAATGTCTGCATATAAAATATGTGAGTGTCCAATTTACTGTAGTTCTTTTCCAGAACATAAAGTACTGACATCGTTATAGATTGGTAATGATAGAGCTGTGAGTCTCAATCGAATTTCAGAATGATTTTTATTTCATTTTTAAGATGTCATAATTCATCAGTTACAAATGTTGCATTCTATAAACTTCCTTTTGCGCCAGCTGTGAATGCTAGATTAGCATGCTTAATTGGTTCACTGTTATATTAATCATTCTTGTTGGCTTAACTGAATAGATTATGTTTTTGAAGCTCAACATATTTAGAGATTAACAGTGAAAATTAGATAAATGAAATTCAGTACTTTAAGCATTTGTAATCATAACTATTAATTACATTTGAGAAAATAAGCTGTTCCTGGTGATCCATAAAGGATTTAGAGATAATAGATTGATTATACATTTTTTACTTTCCAATGTAATAACAATAATAACATTTATAGAGCGCCTTTCACCCGAGGGTCACAAAGCGCTGCACAAGGCTGTGGAGAGAAATACTTGTGCTCGCTGTCATACTGTGTCTCGATGTAATACTTGTGTCTCGCTGTCACTCGGAAACTTTAGAGTGGCTGTGGCTGATACGTGTTGTTGATGTTTATGCTGGGCGTTTTGCCTTGCTGTGGTCGTCTGTATGGGAAACAGTGGTCGCTTGCTTGCGATATTGGCCAACAATGCCTGTTTATTGTTTTTCAGGCATTGAGTGTCCACGCATGGCTCGGAATGGCCCAGGGGGAGCCCAGGAGAGTGAGCCCTACAGCAATGAGGCCATGCTGTTCACCAAGGAGATGGTCCTTCACAGAGAGGCAAGTCATTTCTCGCACTGCAGGAAGCCTCATGTTGGCTTGCCCGCTTTGATTTGTGTTTGGAACGCATCTCGCTGTAACCACTGCACACTCTTGCACGATGGCTGTGTTGGGCACACACAGTGGAGCCCATTATGTAAAGTTTCTGTGGCGAAAAATACGCATGACATTAAAGGGCGATAAAATTTGAAAGCATTAAGTCATCACCATTACCCACAGTTGTCATGTGTGACAAGCATTGAATTATTTAATCCGTAGTTGTATGAACCCGGTTCCTCCGTATGTGGATGACACGAAGCAGTGTGGGTAACACATTACCATGCACGTTTAATGGAAAACCTCTCTTATAAAGATGTATCGAAGGGGTTAAACAACATATTTTAAATTCCACTGACAAAGGTTATTAAACAGAAATACCTTAATGCACACACAAGGTGAGTGTGTCCTTCCTCCAGGGAAGATTATACAATGCCATTTTGAAGAAAAATCTCCATTTTCATTAAACAATGAAATGCATATCAATGAAATATATGGGACTATGGTAATTGAACATTTCGGATAAAATTGAAATGCTGGGGATATTTTGACAAAACCTATTTGTTTAATGTTAATGAACATTATCATAAATTGGAACAGTTATCTTAGCGTTATGAAGGAAAGTAATTGAATTGCAGCGAGAATTCCTAGGACTATATATTTCTTTACTGTAATCTTCAAAGCAGCTGCCATCTGAGTCTCGAGGGGCCAAGGCAGTGGTAAGTACACACAGATGTCACCAGAATATCTTGGTGATGGATAAGTTCTGTTGGTGCCACCTCTGAGTTTCGTTGACATGCCTTTGCACGATAACCCCAGTGCCATCTTTAAATGCATTCCCTGCAGGCTTATGATTTACTATCATCGTTCCTTTGTGACTTATATGGTGCATTCCTGAATGGAACCCCGCAGGATTATTCCACTTTGTCGAGCACTGGTGCACTCTTTTGTAGCGCCCACAACAATACCTACCGATAAGTTGTACATTTTACTGTGTTTGTGCGGCAAATGTGCGTCTCTCTCAAAAACAAATCACCGACTCTACCGTGTAATTCACCCAACGCTTTCCACAACATTTTTACCAACATGCACGAATATTGATTGGACTCTAGTTGTCCTATATGATGCTAATTAGAAGCAGAAAGTGAATGCCTATGAATTCCTGAGGCTATTGTCAGTAAATTACTCGCTTGATTTCTGGATGCTCTGGTGACTCGTGCCCTTTAAGGCTGCCAATGTTCCCCCGGCTCACATGCATCAGTTCTCAGGGTGGGGGTCCTGAGGATACAGCCTCCAGCATCTCTGACAGTGAGAAACGGGGTTATTCTTACAGTCGTCTCATATTCTGTGACGCGTTGTATTCGATGCCTATGTATGTGTCCCTGCTAGGAAGATAATTTCCCTCAAACACCTCAACCCACAAATAAATTATGTGCAACTCTAATAATCTGCAGCCTAGCTCGCCATGTGTCTGATGGTGCGTAGAAAAAAACCTTGCCAAACTGCAGCGCCTCCAAAACAAACTCGCACACACAATCCTTAACATCAGACCCAGTCACTCAACCGGCACTGACTGCACGTACTCGTTACATTGACTGCCCATCCACTACAGAATCGGCTACAAAACAGTCCCACTATGGCAGTGCGCCATCCACATGGGCCGCCCTCGCTACCTATCAGTCTTCCTCAAGCCGCTCACCTCAGTGCACCCACGCACACCACTCCGCAGCTAATCCAAACGGTTACTGCACATCCCACGGTCACGAACAGTCTTCGCAGAATGACGACGCTTATCCTTCATCAGACCAACAACCTGGAGCTTCCTACCACTTCAACTACGACAAATCGGACGAACAGCAATTTTCACAAAACATCTGAAAGCGCATCCTCTCATCCAGACATGTGATCGGCACTGAGATTTTTTTGGCGCTTAAGAGTTTGCCGAAAGTTAACCATTGATTGCGGCATTTGCGCGTGTTAGAAATAGCATGTATTATTGTGCACCTAAAAAGAACCATGGCGTCAACGATTAAAAAGATGAAAGGAACATTTATTTTTCACTCCCATTTTTTTATAAAATGCCACCATGTTTTGCATAGATATTATATAAGCTCAATAGTGGGGATCAATTAGAAGCGTTCACGTCGCGTTCCCTGTCAAGTAATACTTGGTATTGCCTGCACATTCTACCAAACACTTCGAAGCCGAACTGAAAGACAACGATGTCCAGAAGCTCAACAGATGACAGAAGCCCCTCAGTCTGGAGCAAGAAGAGAGGCCAATGCCCGCCTTTAAGGCCAGCACTGACTATTATATCTCTAAATGTTGAAGGGCTGTCTGCAACTAAAGAAGAACTTGTTGCAATGGAAAACTGTCATATAACCATCACGCTTGGAAGAATCGAATCGAATTCGAAGCTCAATAGTGTTTGCATTAACTTCTGAACTGTTACATAAGGCGTGCATGTCGTATGGGATGTGTGGATTACATTTCATTCAGGTCTTTACCACGCTTTGGGTCTGGAGCAGGATGCATTGTTTCACAGGAAAGCAAAAGGTTTGAAGCTTTTGTATGAAGACGAAGAAGAGCTTTGATGCATAGCTCTGCAACTGCTGGCTGGTCCCAGGGTGCTGCCAGACCTTGAAAAGTCCTGATGAGGGAAACTTTGTTTGCTGGGGAGCACATTTGCATTCAGCACAATGGTTCGAGGGAGGGCATAGCAGCCAGGACAAAGTGTAGTGGAAGCATGAGCAAGCAGATTGTGCAGTGAGGGAATAGTTGCAGACATTTCCAAAGATATCTTGGGCACAATTGCGCACGCAAAAAAAATGCCGTTAAACCTGTAATTTTCTAGAATTTTTAGCAATAAATAGAACCCTGTGATTTATTTTTGCAGCTGGCAGTGTGTTTCAGTGAGAGAGACTGATAACATATTTAAAAGGTTTTAATGTCAAAAATGTTGGAAATGCATACGGAATAAATTGAGTTTACTACAAAAATTGGATACTATATAATCCGCATGTGTCTGATGGTGAAAAAATGCAAAAATGAGTCTGAAGAGCCTACGGAATGGCAATGTAATATGGATTATATTTTTGGTGGCCTATTTTGTTTCCTGTCAAGTCATTGTTATTCAACCTGCTGCTGGGAATTTGTGTAGGATTTTTCCAGAATTAAAATTTTAAAGGCACATTGTTAAACCCTGCCTACGTGTGGCATTTTA
The DNA here is from genome assembly GCA_036362915.1 of Geotria australis. Classification (NCBI taxonomy): domain Eukaryota; kingdom Metazoa; phylum Chordata; class Hyperoartia; order Petromyzontiformes; family Geotriidae; genus Geotria; species Geotria australis. The sequence continues at coordinate 9,403,178 of JAZEWU010000011.1, read as the reverse complement.
TTATGCCTTCTCTGACACTGTAGGGATGTGCTTTGTATTACCATCTTGACAGGTATTATACATGTAACATTTAGATTGTACCTGTTGAATTTGTAATCGACGCCTGGGAGGATGTTGAAGGCACATACAGGATTGAAAGACTGCTACCTAAATTTGTAGCATATATTGTTTTAGGTTAATTCATGGTATATAGTCTTAATTCTGTCTTATTGTTTGGTTCACCGGGAAAGCTATGATATTCCAAACGAACAGAAGCCTTTACTATTGCTTGAATTAAACATAAAGTACTTTCTAAAATCATAAATGTAGTGATATTTAATTTTTAAACAATAGCTGCTGTGCACAAAAAATAACGTCTGTTTTAAATAGAATACTCTTTATAACAATATGTATTGGAATTTATAATTTTAAATTATACGTATTGATAAGTACATGCAGGGAATGGGCCGTAGTGGCAATGCATGCCTGGAATCCAGCACTGTAGTTAAGTGTGTGGATTGGACAGAATTACAAAATATTGTAAGACACTTTTCCTGTCGGCATCTAACCGCAATACTCTGGCTCGCCAGCAGAATGCAGTACAACAAAGTATGGACTGATGTTATCTGTGCCTTCTGTATGGAATATAGTGTTGCCCCCTCTCGTGTGTGGCTTTTCTCTGGTTGCTCTGGCTTCCTCCCACATATATTAATCAATTCTGTTTGGCTGAAAACATCTTAATATCTATAAAGCTGCAGAGCAATTGTTGATGCTGTCTGGCAGCCTTCCTGCGTTTCTGTGGTTCACCAGTGAATATGAGATGCAATTTGCATCAGTGTGATTACATTTAATCATTAGATTTTTGTTTAATGCCTCATAAATTTAAATGGACATAAGTAGTGTTTTTATGTTAGCTACTCGGTCATGCGACCAATAATGAATTATGCATATTTTAAAATGTATGTGTCCTGTTGCGCATACCTTCACCATGACCCGATCAGCATTAGACAATCTTCTATACATGTACATTATTTGATAAATATTTATATACAGAAACACTGTGTACTCACCGAATTCTTACATTTTTTTCCATTAGGCAGAGTGCATCTAAAGAGCTTATAAGGCATGTTCCTCTTATTACTCTTACGGAGATGCTGCAGTTATCCAGTTGTTTGCCAGCAGAAAAAGGCTCCTCCAGTTTTTTTTAGGCCAAAGAAATTTGAGTTTCAGACCCCTTCTGGGTACATTCATTAATATGCAGACTCCCCAATGTGTAATTTTTGGACGCTTCATACATCTGTAATTTTAGTCTAAAAATACGGCAATCATGCTCACCGCTAGTATTTCTCATCCAAGAACACGCACAAAAAAATCAAATAGGGTTTTCCTCGCACAAATGTTATATTTTTATTTGTGTATACATGTAACAAGTAAAAAACATTCCATTTATAAATTAAGCAAACTATTATATGTATTTATGATCACCTTGATGACCACCTGCAACGTCAGGTTGCAATCTCTCCGGGATGTGCAGCTTTGCTGTATGTAAAATTTGTTAAAATCTTACACGTGCAGTTCATTTTAGTTTTATCATACCGTTGCATTTTACATGCATAATATACATCCTTTTTAAATGTAATAATGTCATGATAGAAAATCTAAAATTAGCAACAAGCTTGTGTCATGTGCGTATATTTGTCGATGTGGCTTTTCGGACCGAGAAGTGAATGAATGTAGATAGGAGTTCTCACTTTATGAATAAATTAAACATACTCGTAGAAGGTACGCCACACCGTATATTATTAGGATATCTATGTGAGTTCCTATATGGGACACTTCCCTATTTCTCTCCTGAATATTGGGCCCCTTGAGCTACTGGAGGGATGTAAGCTTTTGACTAATCTGCTTTATTCCTCGTAGCACTGCTAAGTACACATGTTGTCCAGATGCTTTGTGAAGGAGTTGTGGATGTCTTGGCAGTGCTGCTGAGTGGACATTTCCAGGGTGGCTCGAAGGAGAATTAAAAGCATTCTAAATGTTAATGATCACGGGCCATTTATATATCGTTGCGTAGGACCGACATGCTATAACGTCATTCTTTCAAGCCAGCGGTGCTGAGAAAATATGGTTATGATTCATATTATAATTAGTGGTTGCATTTCCCCACAGTTCATTTCTTCTTGCATGTAAGATGTGTTTTTTAATAACACTATGCATTCCCTTTTTTGGAAATGTATTTTATCAATTACATCCAAGCTCTATCACACTTGTAAGGATTACTCCATGTAATTATCACAGTCTGTCACCCGATTAGCACATTGAATAACGGCAGTAATTGGAAATTGTGTACCATGTCCAGTCGTCATGAAAAAAACACAACCCAGCATGCTCACTGAATAGCGTGCAGTTGTGGTCAAGCATTACAACAGAGCATAGTATCACACTTTCCAGACAGCCTTTATGTTATGTTATTTATGTGCGTGTATTCTCTGCATATTCAAATATTTAATTATATATTTATTAAGGCCTTTCTTATCTCATTAATGTGGGTTTTGCATTTTAGCCCGTTAAGTCCACAAGGTTGATGCATTAAAGACGGTAGGAATGACACCAGAGTCTGGGAACCTGAACCTCATTACAGTAATTGAGTCTCTGGCTCCTAGAAAGGAGGTTATTTCGCGTCCTCTGAGACTCTGCAAGGCATACCCTTGCAGAAAGACAAAAAATGCGATGCAAAGTTGCAAATCCAGATGTATTGATCGACTGGAATCCTGATATAATTGCGTCCTGTGATTTAAACGGCAGCAGAAGTAAGTGGATGCCGATGGGACTCGTAATGTGCAGTGTTGTCGGCATTTTTAAAATTGTTTCTTCTTGCGCCGTGCGGCCCTGGTGACCTGTAATTGTACGCTTGGCGACCACGCAACCGATGGAATGGCCAAGGCTGCAATGGCTGTCCTTATCCCCACAACTGGCTCTGGTATTGGAAAAATTCCACCGTTTCTTCTGTAATTGGATCACAATGTGATTTTCTATAATTAAGGCAAAGCCAATCTTCCAACAACACATTTTTCCACTGCATTGCAATACAGCCACAATGTCCTATTGACTTGGAATAAAATTTGTAGTATTTTATCAGTTTTCAAACAGCTTTTAATCCTGCTTTATTACACATTTCTGTTATTACATTTCATGCTCGTGGTAATGCTGGTAAATTTGAATACATTTCATATTGTTTTAAATATTATTTCTGTATATTTCTTATTTATTTTTGTATATACATCTTCCTTTGAAAACAGTATATAGACGAGTAGGTCTAGCAACTTGAATATATTGTCTTTTTTATATATATATATTTATTTAATTCCAAAGCAACACGTAAACATGTCCACCTTCTTTACGCCACTGTTGTGTCAGAAGAACATAGAGGGCTCTATATGTAGCACACCATATTAGGCTTTACCCAGACACTCAGAACTCAGGACGCCTGAGGATGCCTTCAACGTGGGAGGCGAGACATCGCAAAAGGAGGGGGAATGCTATCCCAAAAGAAGAGCTTTGAAAAACAGCTATCACTGTTGTGTTACTTCCCCTTTCAAAAAATCTGATCCTTTAGTTCTCCCAAGGACCATTATAAATGTATCAACTTGAGCAGTTTGTCGAAACAGGTCTCAATAATATTCCTTTTCAGAGAGTAATTTACCATGTTATTATATATTCTATTTCTACAGAAACCCTTTCCAAATGTGAATCTTTCCAGCCATGCACAAGGCACCATCGAACACGAACCGAAATAATACACTGTACTATTTGTGAATGTATGCGCCGTGATATATGGGAAGTGTGTATTAATGGAGCTGGGAAAATGCCATTTGGTGGCAATGAGATGGAGCTTCCACTTTTATGCCGTACACGTAACACAGCTTGAGCTGGTGAGCGCAGCAAACTGTAATCCGCAAAAAAAGTGATTTGGTGCTGATTGGAGAGTTGGATCTGCGGATTGAGTGGAGCTATAGTCGATGTCAACTGAAGGACGGTTGTGAAAATTGTTGATAGGAAAATAAAATCTGCGAGGCAGGATTTTCAGGATATCTTTAGATTTGATTTAGGCATAGAAATAAAATTACTGCACCTGCTTTTGAGCTTGTCTTGATATTGTTACAAACAGATCATTGTTTGAAATTCAGTTTACACAGTCTCTGTTGTATGCTGGAAAGCATTTTAAATAGGAAACACACACACAAAAATCAATTAATATAATGAAATAAAATGAATTATGAGTTAATTATATCAATGACGGTATTAATGCACAATCAAAGAATTATACATATTTAATGCAACATTTTAATATAATATGCAAGAGTTGTTGAATCTGTCATGGCCCCTAATGTAATTGCTTTGGAAGAAATATTTAATGTTTTTCCCCCCCTGAGTTCTTGTACTGTATATGTATTTAATGTGCCAGAACAAAGACATATGCCTGGGGATGTGGTAAATGTCCTGCCATTTCAATGATACTCATGGTGGTCCTATAATTACACAATCCGTCACGTGTAGGTTTTAACATAACACAACATTTTGAGAGATCTCTGACTCGTGTGCCGAAGAGCCATTGTCAGTTATTGAGGATAAGGAGTTCATTCCCTCATGCAACCCTCACACTGTATCGTGAGGGCTACTGGCACATTACTTGTTGTTCTTCCAAGAAGATATCACACAGAGCAGCAAGCTGGACAATGTACCTTATCTCGGCTGATTTATTGCATCGTAGGATATGAGGCTTCCTAGCAGAATTCTCTAGGCAGATTTTCCATTCCGTTGTGTTCTACAGATGTGCATGTCTAATTGTGGGCATACGTGTATGAAAAGAGAGACGGGCTGAAGTTCTACCCATTAAGTGCTTGCATGGATTGATTAAAAACGGAAAATTAGTTGGAAACACATTTAATCCAAAATGAACAATTTGACTGACAGCGTCAGTCTCATGTGTATACTGTTGATTGCAAAACCTATATTACTTGGAAAAATAGGTAATACATAAATTAATAACGGTGGGATTTTGTTAAAAGATGGACATATGAATAGCCCCTCCAAAAGTAGTAAATGTAAAAGAAAAAGATGTTTTTAAAAGTTGAGATGCAGCCCTGTAATTGCTGGTGGAAGGTTCTAGACCAGAGGATGTTTTGGCCTATGCTCTGACACGTCAAATCAGAAGTGTGTGAATCCACACTTTACCCTACCATATGTGACTTGATGATCGTCTAACCTGTGGTGTACCCATTCACTGCTGCTGGGTGAACAGAAGTGGTGGGCAGTGGCGGGGGCTTTTAAGAAATGTGCCAATTGTTTCAATTGCCGTGCTAGGAGTGTCATTGACTCTAAACCAGAACGCTTGGTTGGCATGGGAATTATGGCACAGTTCATGCAACAAATAGATACGTTTCTCGTACAAAATTGCTCTCGAGTTGCTCTTTCAGGATAGCCATAGCGGGCGTTTCTATTCGCTCAGTCTCGATGTTTCACCTCCCACATTGGAGGCATCATCGAGACATGAAAATCTACGGCAATAAATATTCCCCGTAGAATTAATAAAGTACATTGGTTGCCGTGAACTGAATATTAAAGATGCTGCGCCATCACGTATAAGAATAGACAATCATGAGCCGGTGTTGTAGCCACATTTGCAAGAAAACAAACGTCACTACATAATTCTAATCATCCTCGTATTCTTTGGAAAAGAGACATTGAATATTAATGGTTTCTTACTATGGATTTTGATGACATTTCAAAATAAAACCATATGTATAGACATTAATTTGAAATGTGTAGTTAAGGGTAATTTTCTTTAGTCTGCACGATTGGCATGTGTTTTCTCTGGTTGCTGTGCTGGTCTCTTGTGTGTGTTTTCTCTTGGGGATTAAGAGTGAGTGTGCAAGTGCATCGAAATCTAAGGCTAAGAAAATCAAGGGTAAAAGGTTAACCGCACAAATCCACCAATTTCAAATAACAAACACAAACATTATGGTAGAGAGCTTTGGGAGCTCAGATGCAGTAACAGTTTAGCACTTTTTATGTAAATCACCCTATGTCAAAATTTACACATTTGAGCACTCACACCAATTATCCTGTTAACAAGATCTACATGCAAATTAATTGTATGTAAGCTTAAATGGTATTTCATTTTGTATGTGTTTGTAAGAAACTTATTCCTCTGTAGATTTGAACCCTGCACCATTACTGTTGTGAAATTCAAGTCTGTTGTTTGTTATTTAGTTTGTTAACCTATTTTGTGATTTATGTATGGGGTTTTTGTAATGAGGGTTTGTTTATTTTGTACGCTTGTGGATGCAAATTATTGACAATCCTGAAGAGATGGCATCATTATTGGGCGGACTGTGTCTAAGCTCTACTTGCTCAGAAGATCAATCCATTTTTGTTTTAACTTTGAGAGCAATATTTGGCTTAATTGTTTTTTGCTGAGCAACTGCAGTGATGGACCAATGGTTAGTTTTTCACAAGTTCAGTCATAGATCATTTGGTTTTCAGATTTTGGTATTGACGCCGGTACAGAGTGGCGCAGTCTTTTAAAAGATACCCCTGGATTTCTTTGTCAACCATTAAGTTGATAGTGTGTACTGATAATTTTCCACGGAAAATTACGTGTAAGCAATCGTAATATAACTTTTAATTGCCGCAAGAGTGCTAACCATCGGAGTATCTAACCACCCATATAATTGTTAGCTCGTAGCATTTGATGATCCCTGTATTGTGGGTTGTAATGCATATTTTAGTTACCTGTGGCATATTTCCCTTATTCTTACCGTGGTCATATCTGCTTCGCGAGGGATTTACATTTCACAAATTGTTGGCAAAATGGGCTCCTCGTGTGAACCTTTGTACATTAATTTTGCATCGCAGGATGACACGTGCACACACAAACATACACACGATCATTTTCAATTTAAGGACAAGTGACGCCTGTCTGTGACTTACGATTTTGTATAGCAAATGAAGGGACCATGCATCATTTATTTTTGTACTTGGTGTGCTTGCTAATCGAAGCTGATGAGAGCTGCTCATCCAGAAAAATGCGAGTGAGAGTCAAGCTGCGATAAATTATTCAGGGTGGAGTCCCTACATCTGCGGCAGACTAATTGTGAAAGTGTTGTTTGTAGGAGATATGCTCACCTGTTGGTAGGCTAGAAGCACAGTATGACTGCAGGGAAAGTGTGAATAATTTATGCTGAGTGCAATGCTCATAATGTTGGCTCTGCTCATTGCCTTAAGTTGGCGTGCCTTGGGGAATTTGATGTGAGGAAGTCTTTTGCTCAAAGCTTACCGGATATATATTATATTACCCATGAGACCGTTCGGGGAAACTATTCTGTACTGTGTATTGGATGCAGTATTTAAAGCGCACATGCCATCAATGACCAATAACTGACAAAGCAAGACATGTGACAGAAGAAAGACATGATTTATTGAAACCTGGATCCAAACGGGTAACATCAGCATGCAGTGGTCATATTGCTCCCAGTAACATGTCTGGTTGGTGTGCCTTGTCTGTTGTAGCCAATTTGACAATTGTAATGTTTATTTTAGTGGATGAAGTACAGTACTTTTCACTTGGATATTTTTTATATATATAATTTGGAAGTGCATGTACAGTATATCCACATCATTCAATTTACTGTACATGTGTTCCTGGTTAAATAATTGCATGTGCTTCGGATGAATACAAGGTCATTGTTTCACGACATCGAAAGACCTGAAGTGGCATTGCTTGGTCAGGTATGTATTTAAAGAACGCACGCTACGACGGGTAAATAGATAGCTGTTGAGGTTTCTGCATGATCAGGTGAGTCCTATTTATTCATTTCATCATGGATTACATTCCGGGTACATTGCAGCAAGCTCTTGAAACATAAGATACAACAAATTGAGTTGGAAATAGGAAACCGCTTCGACATGCAACACGGCAAACATGTTTTTTGTATGCAGTTCTGTGTTAGAGAATTTTCGCGACAGAAGAAAATAAATAAAACTGTCGTGTTTCCAGTGTCACAATATTAACAGTGACCTTTTCTATAATTTGTATGCAATGTCAGGTAAAACACCATCAAGTGTGTCTAGATTAATGTCATGAAGCTATGTTCGTCTTTCTCTGAAATGAGCGGAAAGACTCAAGCAATGAATTGGGAGAAATCCATCAAGTCTAAAATGCCACCAGCAGCTGTTTAGCGTACGGATGTGTAAATATTTACACTGGACAGTCTCTCAATATCATATAGGGGAGCTCTCCAGAGGGGCTGTCCAGAGTGCCCTCTCATGGAGGGCCTGCCGCCAGCAGTTGTATGCGCGACATTTCAGGGCTGTACCTTAACCTTTACTTCCTCCTATATGCAGTTACCTCGTTGTTGTGCTGGTTGGTGTCTTAGACACTTGATGGCACCATCCATGCACGATCCAACAATACTGCCGCCTACAAATTTGCATTCGCTATTACACACGTGCTACCTCCCTTCGACACCATCCGAGATGAATAATTTAACGTGCAAAATCGTACGAGATTGCAGATAATGGCAGACGAGGTTTTCATTTGTGTTTTGCTACGACTGGTAAAATGGTTAAGGATACATTTCATAGGGTTTCCTACCAGAGATATGGTCACTACAGATGATTAGTTTTTGAATTGTGCTTTTTCCGCTGTTCACATGCAGTTCATTGGCAGCACTTCACAACATCATACCTAAAAGCCTCGATCGTAATTTGTTTTATTATTGAAGGACATTTTAGCCCCCCCCCCCTTGTAAACCAATATAGGTTACACTGATTGTCAACAGGGCGGCACGGTAGTGCAATGAGTAGCGCTGCCGCCTCACGGCAAGAAGGTCGCGGGTTTATATCACAGCTCGGGTGCCTTTCTGTGTGGAGTTTGTATGTTTTCCCCGTGTCCCCCTGGGTTTTTGCCGGGCACGCTGGTTTCCTCCCACAGTCGAAATTAATGCTGCCACATAGGTTCATTGGCTTGCGGATTAAATAGCTCCCTGTGATGGACTGGCGTCCCATCCTGGGTATAGCCCTGCTGGGATAGGCTCCGGCTCACCGTGATCCTGTACAGGATAAAGCGGTTTCTGATAATGGTTGGTTGGATGGTGGATGGTTGATTCTCAACAAATAATTATAGTTCATGTTATATAAGCTACCTTATTGTAATACAGTATTAGTTTGAAATCCAATTGTGAATGTAAAAAATAGCTGGCGAAAATATTAGTTTTAACTTCCACTTGACAAAGATTTTCAACGCTTTTCAGAAGTTCATAGTACCACGGTGTGGCGTCGTATTATTTACTAATGTGGCTATAATTCCTACAACATTTTGTGCATCTAGGACGGTGCCAACATTGTTCACTATTCAAACTGGCTTATTTCTTGATACGTCGACAAGCTCATGATTCCAGTAACTCTGCAAAATGGAAACAACGTGCTCAGAATTTTAAATTAACCTCTGTGGTTATTTTTCAATTGTGAGCAAATAAAATTAATTGAATATTGACAACTCAAGGCCCTGACCTATATTTCTTACAATGAATTTGATGAATTCATTAAACACAGTTGTTAGGTCTGTCATTCTATTATTTAATTCAATTGCTGGGATCTTGACTTCTTTCACTTGGAAAACGAATATGTTGAATAAATACATTCAGGTTACTTACATTTGTGTGTAAATCACTTGAATTCCTCATTTTTCACGTACCATTATTACAACTTGATATGTCATTATGTTTTTAAAACAAGTGTTATTTTATCGGCTGAATTCTACTGTTCCTGCTACTGCGTTGTGGCTGTGAAGTCGTTTGTTTACTACAGTATATAGAAATGTTGTCTTTCAGCCGCACAGTGTTGCATAAGAATAGCCTGCTGAAACACAATCATGTGTCTTATTTGCTCGTGTTTGTTTTGGACTTCACTTTCCCCGTGAGTCAGCAGTACCGTATTTGCACTCCCTCCTCTACGAGGCAATTTAGCTTTGGGGTTCATTTACCCCTGAAGTACTTTTTTTGTTTATATTTTAATATGGTTGTAAGATACCTGAATAAAAGCATAGCATCGTATTTCGTGTAGATTTCCTTACTCACAACAGTATGATAGCTGATATGCTGTTGTTAAGCTATTGTGTTTTGTATTGACGTTCCATTGCATCAAATATTTGCTAAAGGTAGGTTACACATGCTGTGGTGCAGACGCAAAATTGTCATTGCAACACGTTACTTTGAATTTGTGCACTTTGTAGTTTAGTTTATCGTGGTTTCACTGGGTTGATGAATAATATGCAATACTCAATAAGGCTATAAAACCGGAAATGTAGATATGATTTCATATCATTTGCATGCTTGGGACATTTGTGTCATCTTCTTGGGTCAAATCACGAGGTTTCAAAAGTTAAGTAACGTAATTGCAAACCCTTACCGTAATGTCCCTTCGCTCTTATGTTCTTGTTGAACTAGGCAGCTATGTGTTCAGCTATGATGGTTCTCCTGTTCATCTTACTGGTACAAGACAGTAATTGTCATGTAGATTATGACATTAGATAGATACAAATAGATGTTTATAATTTATTGCTTAACTATGTTAGATTAATTTAATTGTAATTAGAGAAATGGGGTGTGGATTTTGCATTGAGCAGAAATAGTTTATACTCATTTGGTATATTAATAGTACAGGACAACAGATGTGTTTTACTTAGTAATAAGCACAAAGGCCTTAAAAAATATTATGTAGATTGCTATCACTGCACATGAAGCCATATGTTAATGCTTCAAATGTATTTGATGAACGCAATTTAGTCTCTTGCTGTTTCAAATAGCTGCATCCGTGCCCAATTAAGTCAACCCTTTTCCAGGTTCATCTTGGTTAAAGGGATGTGTTTTATCTTTGTGCTGAAGAGACAGCTAACCTGCAAAGAAGTTGCTTGGATAGATGCTTTTTAACAAAGATTAACGTGGCCTGCCAAACAGAATTTGATTTAAGAACCTGCCTAATTGAGAGCAGCATCGTTTGTGCTTGATCCCAAGTAATGAAAATTTATGGTGAGCCGCAGAGGCCCTGGTTGATATTCTGCACCACAGCCGCTCGGCTTACGATACTGGGTGAGACAAATACAGGCTCACTGCAGCACAGGAGGATATTGTGTCACGTCCTGTGTGCTTGCTGCTGCTTTTGCGTGTATCCTTGCATGCATGTGCACAGCATGCTTGTTTAGAATACTACAAATCACCCTATAGGCAATTTGTTACTTGTAGATTTGTTTGATCTTCAATTCAAAGAATATCTATGAGTAATAATATATGGAAACTTTATTTTCATTTTCTGTATGCATCTGTTTATTTTGGGCGTCAGGGTGGCAAAGTGGCAACATCTGCACCTCACAGGAAGAAGGATCTTTTGGTGTGGAGCTTGTGTGTTCTCCCCCTGTTCTGCGTGGGTTTCCTCTGGGTTATCCGGTTTCCTCCCACAACTAATAAATACTCAATAATTCATTGGCCGATAACATAATGTATAGGAAGCAGTGTCTAGTGGGTTGGCACTAGCCAAACGCCTGACTGACTCTCCCCCACTTTGCGGTTTTCTCGTGCCTCCGTATCCATGTCCGCGTGCAAATTCCATGACCAGGCATGGAATTTGCACGCGTAATAAATCGAATTATGTTTCTTCTTCTTCTTGTTATTCTTATATTATATTGCCCTGCTAGGGTGCTTATCATTAGGAAGTTTAATCCTTTGGCAGTATAATTTCAGTCCATATATGTTTTTAATAAACGGATTTTCTTTCTAAACATTTTGCTTCCATATATAAATAGACTTCCAATTTGGCACATGCACTAGAATTGTTACATAGTATTTCCAAGTTAGGCGTGAAATCCCAACTGTTTGCTGTGTTGCAACATCGTTACATTTAATGTGAATCCCACACATATTTGGTCACTCTACATGCCTTAAGTGTTTTATTTGTTTTAAATTATCATGGTTAATATTCTCAACGCATGTTATTATTTATGTCCAAGCTATTTTACGTAAGCGTAAAATAATGTTAAAACACAAATGGTGCTCGGTTTGTGTCGACTGTTTTGTACCTGTGTTTCTACACGACTGCACATGCAGAACCTGGATTATGTTGATGTGCACACTATATCCCAAACACCTGGCAAAATCTGAGAAACATTTGCCACACGGTAGTGAAGCTGATACTTCGGAAATTCTCAGAGCCGTAATTTGGCAAAGTTAAGTGAGAAAACAAATTCAATGTGATGGCTTTTTTGTGCAGCCATTGGTGGCCAGGCAGAGAACTAACGTTCACTACAGTTGAGAAACCTTTTTTAATTACCCTAATGAAACCTGGATTCCAACCCAGGATCTCATCAGTGCACTGACCCATGAGCCACCTCACGTGTTGTTTTTTTTAGTGTTTGCATATATTGACATTTGACAATAGGTATGTTTCATGGGGACGTTATTTAAGTGCTGCAGCTTTGTTCTGAGCGCACCACAGATGCATATTGTAATAGGTTTTGCCATGGGTATATTGTGTTGTGATGTGGTGTAATTTGCCGTAACCCCCAGCCTTGACTGAGATGACAGCAATAATTACCAAATCCTCAATGTCATCATGATAACCATAATCGTCATTTGTCATCATCTTCCTCCTCATCATCATTGTCGCTAAGGATAACCTAAGGTAATAGGATAAATTTGCCTAATAGCTAGCTGGTCGATATACAGATAATGCGATCGGCCCGGTGTGGCAGATAAAAGGAGTTGCAGTTAAGATGGCTTCAGGTAAAGAGTTACGCTACACTCTACAATGTATACACTTTCCACCTTTTCCTCCTGCGAAATATTACATTAGGAGCACGATTATTCATTGCTTTTCAATCCTGTGTAAATTTTATTACAATATTTTAATATACTTTTTTGTAGCTATTAATTAATAAGGATAGATTTTTTCGTGAAATTGCATAATTTATATGCACAATTTATAGAGATTTTTCTTTCAGTTTTACAAGAATGTAAATGCATGGATTAACTTCAATAGCTATAAAAAGTAACTAATTATTAGCATGCAATAAACTAATTAAATCAACCTTAACAAGTTCTTTTTGGACCATGGCTAATCGTAATTTATATGAAAAAGAACCCTAATTTACAAAGACACGCAACCATTTTTCATGTATTTCCTCTGCCAGAAATTTCCATTCAAGCAGCGATACAGATGCACACTTAGTTTCGCTGCCCCGATCTAATCGGAATTGAGAGTTTATCACTGTGGAGTGAAGGACTTCAATCAGTTGGTAATCAGTAAATGTGAGGTTATGTCCGTGACAGTGTGCGAAATGTATGCGGCGCTAATGTAGAAAGCACCTCCTCTTAGTGAGAGGATACAGTTGGCTGTTAAACCGGTGAACAATGGCTTTACAGATCTAAAGAAGCGCCATGGGATCTTTAGAGCCTGCGAGCAAGCAGATGGGACAGCAGGGCAAATATTTTCTCCAAAGGACTACATGTTTTTTGATGCTATGTTCACAGCATGCAATCAGGAGTGCCAAGTTGTGGGTGCATATTGGGTGACCTTGGACTCAGAAACCAGTGCTAAAGTTTGAAAACAACGTGGGATTACGATGCCAGAATCTGCACGGAGTGTATACTGTGTACTTCACTTACTTTTTTAATTGCTTGTGATAAGTTTTGTTTCCACCTGCCCAAGTTAAAAGTTTAATTCGCTTTGCTTGAACCTTCTGTGTACCTTGATTCGATTTTAATTCATGTTATTTTAGCTGATCCAACGAATTTCATTGAGGTAGGAATTATTTTCTATAATTCAACTTATATTTTTAAAAGTAGTGGTTTAAAATGCGTGTGCTTACTTTACTTGCATCACTAAATGCTATAAAGTAGTAGAGGTGTGAGTGCCTCACGTGGATAATGTACAGAACTGCAAACCATGACATTTATACTGACATAACTTGACATGAAGATTGAAACTCAGGTCATCTACATTTTGTAATTTCATTGTGAATGTATCGAAAATGTAATGTAATTCTAAAATATGATACAGTTTATGTTTGCTAAAGACAATGGAATAATTTTCAAAAGGATTTAGAAGGTTACCTTCAGCGGTTTCTTGATGTTTATGAAGTCCGGCATCCAATACACCTGCACATGTCGAAGCAAAATGACATGGACAGTGCTGCCCTTCACCACCTTTCATCCTATCTCTGCCAAACCCTAGTAGTCATCACAACCTGTCATGTTTTCTCAGCCAAAATATTAATGGATCATAGTATGTACTGGAACAAAATACTACATGAATTAGACATCTCCATGAACAAACGCTCTTGTAATGGAGAGTAAACCATATAGAGTTTGATTTTATTGTAGTGTTTCAGGTGTATGCTAGAAAATATTTTTCTTGTTTGGCCCCAGTAATATTTTCTTTGAAAAATGCAAAAGAGTGTTTGCTAATGGCAGCACACATAATAGACATGAACCGTTTTGCTGGTATCATCTGCACTGACAGTTTTTATTTTGGAGAGAATGTGGTATTGAATATCAGCAAATATGTTTTCACAGGATTGCATTGCAGTTTGCCGAGTTATTTTTTTCACATGAGGAACAAAAGCTTGGTTTAAACATTTACTATTTTCTGCCGGGGTTTCCTCGGCCTTGCTAATGGGCCCGGGGTTAAGGAGAGCCAAGGAGAGGAATGAGGTTGTGAGGGAGGGGGAGTAGGTTGGAAGAGAAGATGGGCTTAGGGTTTTACATGCATTTTGACTGCCTCCCATTATGACCCGCAGAGTTATTGTGCTTTCTATGTAGAACGTTTTGAGAGGCTTCTCAGAAAATGAATGTGGCCTAGTTTTATGATTATGTGTAGCCTCTGTGAGGCATGTGTTGTTTCTGATGGCCTGGGAGTTTATTATTTTGGCCTCTTAATGCACCCAATTGTTTAAATCATCGTTTATCGGTATTATAAATTCATGTTTAGATTATTCAAGTATTTTAAATAAAATGACTTAGAAACCCACGCCAGTGATGATATTACAGTTTTATTGACACGAATATTATTGTAACTGAAATGGGCCGTTCAGTTTGTCAAGTTATTAAAATATAATACGTGTGCATATATTTCAATATGTGCTATATATAGTGTGGGTGGCTCATGTGCACAGATTTATATTAATGGAAGGGAATATGCTTTGAATCACGTGCATGTAATGTGTGAGTATCGTATAATTAGAAATGTAGACCTGTAAAGTAATACATTTTTTATAAACATGCTGAATAATCTTCTTTACAAATGCATCAATATCAGATTTGCTTTATCCATTTCCTGCTTGTATGAAAATTAAATGTCAATGATATAGCATTTTTTATTCATGCTTTCTCATAGATTTATCGTCGCTAACAATAAGTACGCATGGGCTGGACACTTAAATTTTCTGACTTTGTTGAATTCGTATTACAGACGATAGATAATCTACTTTTTACGAGACGGCACCCTACATTCCAAGCTAAAGGAATAGGTTATATGACTAATCTTTGGTTGCATGCTTGCATGTTGTATTTAACATTGTTATGGGATGGCGTTGCATAGAACACCATAGCAATCGATTTGCTGTCAATGTGACTCTGTTTCATCTGCCAGAGTGCTGTTGGTAACAAATATGACAGAGCAGGGCAATAGGGTAGGCAAATTGCCTATACTGATGGCTGTTAATATGCTTTCATGGCCAGGGGTTGGATAAGCTAAAGTTACTTTTACCATCACAATCTTGTCTATGTAGAGGTGACATTACTATCTATCTTCACAAAAGTATATTTCCCTTGACGTTTCTGTTCATTGTGCTAAGGCTTATACTTCTAAGGTTCAGTTTGAACCTCACTGTGGTATGGATTTTGTAAGAAAAAAGCAAAGTTGCTTTTGGCCTTCACCAAGTTTATCTGTTTACCACATGAGCCAGTATAGATGCCTTCGTGCTTATGTTTTTTTAAAACCTCCATGAAAGTAAATTTACTTGGTTGAGCTGTCGTTTCAATGAAGTATTAGACAATTTTAAAAGCAAAACAGCAATTAATGCATTCATTAACCTAAACCAGGGGCATGTTGGTGCGGCTAGTAGCGCTGCTGCCTCACAGCTAGCAGGTCCCGGGTTCGAATCCCGACTGAAGTGCCTTTCTGTGTGGAGTTTGCATGTTCTCCCCTTGTCCGCGTGGGTTTTTGACGGGCACTCCGGTTTCTTCCCACAGTACAAAGACTTGTTGCTGCATGGGTCAATTGGCCTGCGGACTAAATTGCCCCCGGTGCCCTGTGATGGACTGGCGTCCCATCCTGGATATTGCCCTGCCTTGTGCCCTGTGTCTGCCGGGATAGGCTCCAGCTCACCGCAACCCTGTACAGGATTAAGTGGTTTCTGACGAGTGAACAATTTTGCTGTGAGCTTGATGGTACAGTCACTACCTTCATTGAGCCAACTTAGTTCTCTATTAGAATAAACATTTCTGCCTAGCTGCAATTGTACAAATTGATAGGTGGTTTCAAGGGCCGCATATGCTCTTTGCTTTTATTATGCAATCCACTTCTTCAACTTATTCCCATCACACTGTTACACTTTTGCATTGCTTTGTCGCTCAGTAATTTATTAGAATTATTTTACCTTTTTGTTTTGTGCAATACTGTGTGTTACTGTTTGCTTAGAGCTAATGGCTAATGTTTCATCTCTCCACAATTTAATGCTGTAAATTCGTTGTATTGCAGGAATCCCACTTCCAGAGCTTGCACGCTCACTGGGTATTTTATGCTGTAATCAAACATCTATTTATCCTGTTAATAATTGCGTCTTTGAGCGTTGAAGGTGTTGGCACACATTGTATATGTCTTTAGGTATTTATGAGTGCAGCAATTGCTGAGTTTGCGTTTGAGGTCCTTCATCCAGCAGTGGGTGATGTATCGTTGATGATAGCAATGAATGCACACTC
>JAZEWU010000011.1:9330835-9370418 GCA_036362915.1 Geotria australis | reverse complement strand
CTGAGAATCTCACGAAAAGAGAACAGGAGCGTCTTGTCATTACTCAGAGAGACAAAACGAGAAATGCCTGGATCAGGGAACAAGCGCAAATTAGAGAGACATCCTGTTGACTGTTAAGGAAAGTAAATGGGATTGGGCAGGTCACATCGCTGGAAGGGATGATGGCCAAGGGACCAGGCTGATGATGGAATGGCAGCAGCCACAGGCAAGGTGGTTCCCAAGAGGATGACCACATTGGAGATGGAGTCATGACATCAGTTCACAGGAGTGACATGGATCGTAGCATCACAGAAGCATGAGGAATACCGACGGTGTTGCGAGGCCTTCATCTAGCAGTAGATAGACAGTGACTGATGATGTTAATATGAAGCACTTGGCTGTTATTTCTGCGATGGCTTGCACATTTTGAAGGGAGTACGTCTTGGAATTTGACTTTTGAAAAATGTGTTGTGTGCAGTCTTTGCTGTCTGTTTAAGTTTGTGAACACTCTCATGTAACCCTCAGGGGCCACCCTATTGCTTCTGTAGTTGTCTTTAAGTCGCACCCTTCAGGTGAGGTGAACTGGAACTTAAACCTCACTAGTATCTACCTGCATGACCCGTTTGAAATTTTTACTCTGAGCAAAACAAATCCAGAAAACAGCATGTGCAAACAAATATTTATTTTCAAAGTTTACATAGTCTACTTTGAGTGATAAACTTGTTTTTGGGCCATATCTGTAAACATTTGAAAATGTATTTAAACTCATAATACTCTAGGTCAGACAGATTAGTTGAGTTACCATTTTGCAACAGCCTGCAACTTCTCACAAAACATATGGCCAACGACAGATAAGCTTATTAAACGTTTTTTAGAATCGTAGACGTACAAGAACCTGAACTAGCCTTGCAAAGTAATGCACGGCCATCAAGGCTAGACGTTTTAATCAGCCAGGATAACGGAATTCTGTGACCATATATGTTAGCAATCGCGCACGTATTTTTGATGCCTACTGGAAAAATCTTTCTGAGACATTGTCACATATTCTTGGTCACAGTCTCTTGACACGCACACATATTAAAACTGTATTGTTAAAAGGGTTTGTTAAAAAATGGTGTACATTGCAAATGTATCGGAGTTGCAGCATTGCACATCTGCACTGTCAAAACATCAGTTGTGTACCAATACATTATCTGAAGCCGCATTTTATACTGCACAATGCTAGATATGTGGCACTGGAGAAAACATTATCAGGATACGATAAACACAATTGTAAATACATCACTGTATTCTTTGTATATCACTGTATCCTTCAAAGTGGATGTATTGCACAGCTCTGATTAACTTGGAGGGGATGTTAGTCTCGACACGTGCTCTCCATGTGGGTATACAGAATGCTCTCATTTTTTAAGAGAATATATATTTTTAAATTTCTTGACCTATGTACAATGTACAGTGCTCATACACCTGATGTATATAATTACAAGTAGCTACACAGAATGTCATTACTCATTATTGTTGGCTTGCCCATGTAGAATTAATAAAGCAACAATAAATGCTTGTGATCATGTATAGAGGTTGCTTAGCAACCTCATGACCTAGAATATATTTTTATTCACATCCCTGTACCTAGTCAGCTTTGAACTGTTATTTTACATTTTTTTCGAAATGTTTATTTTTTTCAAAGTGCTGCAGAGTACTTATTAACATCTTACATTGTGCTTCGCAATCTCCTACCAACGTCCAGTGATACTATTTAAATGATACATTCACGAATATCTGGGAGACAGTGGTGGTGCAGTGACGAGCATATTGGACTGCAAAGCTAAATATGATTCCCAGCCACAGCTGTTGATCAGTGGTCTTCTTCTTTGCGATTCTTCGAAGCACGATGGTCAGCCTCTGGACATCGTTGTCTTTCAGCTCGGCCTCGAAGTGTTTGGTAGAATTTGCTCGCTCGCTTTCCAACATATCGACGGGTACACAACACTTACATACCTTTTCACGTGACCTAAACTCATAAAAAGAGCTGTACTATGGATAATGTATAGCTATCGTTTATATAAGCATGTGACCATATTACACAGAATGCACCCGATGTTCTGAGGTGTTGGAACTGCCTGAGCCTGGATAGTGCTTGGATGGGTGGCAACCATGCACAAATGTTAGAGGTTATCGTAGGCTGCAGGGATAGTGTGGTGGACAGCGCATCTAAATCGATTGTTGTACTTCTATAATCCTATGTCTAGGCTTTCCAGGTTCATTAGTACTGTATAAACATGCAGTGATCAGCGTGGTGATGATCAAATGACTCCACAAGCCACAAGGTGTGGGTAGACCTTTATCCAGCAGTTTATTGACAGTGCTGTACATGCACATTCTTTATATATTACAATTCCTTTAACATGCCTTTGCTTTAGCTGGTATGAAGGTCTCCGTTGTGAATTTTTCGTCGTAAACTGACAGGTGGACGTATATAGCTTTCTGAAAAAAGATGTGTGATGGCTCAAAAATACTTCTGCCACCCTGGCGCTTGAACTGATTGATGTAAATAACTAGCCCCAAAGGCCAGTTCAGGATATAGCTCATATGGCAGTGAAATGTGTTGACTTCATAATTTACATTTTTGGTATTTTTTATCATGCTTTATTTTCTAGAATATAAAGTCCCACAGCTGTAAATATCTGTCCACTCCAGCACGAATTGGGTGCTTAGTTTGTTATTTTCACAGCACAGTCCATTACCCTCCCAAGATCTGGGAAAGGTGGATATTGAATTAGCTTTATAATACGGACATGGACTACTGGCAAATTGCCAGATGTTGATGTGGGTGTCTGTACATGTCTCCAGCACTACAGCCAGTAAGCGGACATGCTGAAAGACAGGGAAGGCCCATACTTCATAGGTTGCAAGGCCGCCAGGCGGAATTTGTGTGACATAAATTACCTCGGGAGGACAGAGTAGCTCGCAACTTTGTAGAAAAATAGATTGTTTGAAAAATGTTGCACCAGAGCCTATTGTTAGCTTTGGTACGGTGAGTTTATTTGTTTACTCTTTTAAAGCCTACAAGAAAAAGTGCATAAAAGCACCATATAATAACAACCGACCAAGCTTCATCATGCCCAGCTGTCAGTGTAGATTTCTACAGCATAGAATTCCATCATGTGGTGCTTCTGTGGGGTTACGTAATGTAATTCACAATCCTAGCATTGGCAAACACAGCACTTAGAATCTCCCATTTGACAGTTGTGGGGTCAAAGGCTAGGGATGGGGCGTGTCTGAGAGACTAGACTTTTTCCAGTGGGAATCTGTCCTACCACCCCTGGATCATACACTTAAATCACTTCAGTGCATGTGTCCACGGGGCATCATATACTACTTCTATCTTGCAAAATAGACTTTTATTGCAACAGGGTCTGACCTGGGTATAAATAATCATTCTGATTGTACGTATGTGCTTTTAAGTGTGAAAATGTGATTCATGTTAAATATCACGTAAATAAAGTACAGCGTTACATATCTAACCAATCACCTAGTGGCGAATTAACTGCCCAAACCCAGTGCAGTATGTGTGTAAGGCGTTATTAATCTCACATATATTCTCTTCCCTTTAACGTACCATTAAGTAATTTTCACATGTTGAAAGTTATTTGAGCTTTGATTTTGTCTTTTTACCCATTTGTACATGACGCAACTCATTTTCTCTTGATATTCACGTTGTCCGATTATGCCAGTCCCCAGCGTGTCGCATATACAACGTTGGACTGTACTGCATTAACGTTTGTGAGTTTATAGCCCAGAATGTGAGCTACTAGTGAGACTCTTAATTTGTTGACGTAAAAAGTGGAGCCATCTGTTGACGATAATGAGCTGGGGTTGAATATCAGCGATTTGAACGACTTACCCAAAGAAGAGGTGGACCGTTTTGGGACAGTGAGTATTGTCCAGTGGTAGTACATTCGCCGCTCGTTTAGCAGGTCGTCTGGTAGGCTCCCCAGGTTAACACTGAACATATCATCATCATCAGAAACCGCTTAATCCTGTACAGGGTTGCAGTGAGGTGGAGCCTATCCCGGCAGACACAGGGCGCAAGGCAGGGCAGAAACATTACTACCAAAGTTGGAACAGCGTATTAAACTGGGGGTGGAATACTTGTGAAGCTTCCATAGAGGGAGGCAGTGAAAACCAATGGAAACTGGTGTCTGAGTGCATAGCAAGTGTGGAAATTAACAAAGGAGTGATGCCCCAGAGAATATTAATCACATCTGCCTTCAACATTTGAACATTCCAAACATTATTCCAATACATTGTTTGGTATTGAAGATATACAGTTTGGTCACTTACACAAAAACAAAATCTAGAATCAAATAGGCAATTCGTTAGACTTGATCAGTTATAAATCAATTGCTGACGCTAGAGTTCTTTGGCACTTGTGAGCAGTTATAGTACTTCCAGTAATTTGCTTTTCTGGCATTCTGTCTATTGCTAAAAGCTGCGGAGGAGCTTCCACTATAATTCTACAATGTGCCTTGCCAATAAATGGCCATCCAATCTAGACTGATTTGTAGCTTGGGCTCCATTGGCCAGTTTCAGCTTACAAGGCCCCATGTGGGTGACTTGCAGGCAGTGTGCAGCAGGGGAAGCTGTCTGTGGCAGAGTGCCATGTCAGGAAGGCTGCACTAATTTGGCCTGTCAGAGCTCGGCAGTTTTCTTGTCCTTTCTGCTCTGCTGCTTCTGGCTGTGTCCTCTTCTTTGTATTTTCCCCCCCAAACCCGTGCTCCGTTTTATGCACCTTGTATCATGTTCAATAGAGCAGCTTAACAGCAGACATGCTCAATTTAATTAGTCTGTTTGAATACGTGCTTTGTATCTGCTTGGTAGCGTGTTAATTTTGGCATCAGAGGCTGTGTAAAGTTACCGTATTGTTTGTCCATGTAATAATTCATGAACTGTATTTTATTAATCTCACATGGCTTATTATTCCCTTTGATTATGAATCAAAGTTAAACATTAGGAAATAAATCCTGACATTTTTCAAATGATACCTATACCTTGAATTAAAGGTTTGAACCATTAAATTTGTTTAGGCAAATTCAGGCTTTTAATCACTATATTTTTGAGACGTGAAATGTGTTTAAAAAACATCATTGCGAAGGCATTGTAGCCTAATCCATGACATTTCCCACATGCCGTTGGGGATGATGAACAACAATTGCATTAGAATTGTCGGTGCTGGTAAGTTCAGACGTGGTCTTTGAATACGGAGGGCATCTCAAGGTTAACTACAGGGCACCGAGGCACCCGCAATACCACAGAGGATTCCACCGCTCGCCGTGCGTGCACTCCTGCACTTTTGGGATCTAACACTTATTTAAACCTTGTGGATTACCACTTGTTCTCAGAAAGGTCATATCAAATATTGATTTGCTGAGGGGGAAAAAATATATTGGACAAAGGGTCCATTAAAGGATGGAAGCCACAATAAATTTACGTTAAAAGGATTAGCATATATACAGTTTTTCTGAAGATTAACTAAAATATTTCTCGTATTGATTGTTCTGTACAAATATTTAGGAAACTCGAAAGAAATGACAGCCCACCGTTATTGTTGATATATAGCAACTGCTAAAATGAAATATTTCCTTTATTGATTGATTTATATTAACTGAGACTGGCTGTTTTAACAGCACACTTAACATTGCCAAAATTCACACTTGGTTTTGCATGGCATTGGGCCCAATGTGTCTGATAGCTCATGCCTTAATATCTTGCGTATTTCAAACATTGCACCTGAGACATTATTTGTATTTGTTCATGGCATTTCTTTAAAACGTACGTTATTTATAAGCAAACATTTGCCAAGAATTGGGCAAATGATCTTGCCTTTGCTAGAAGGTGTGCACAGCGAGTGTGTTCATATTGTTATTGAAGGTACCCCACTGTAAAGATGAGCCAGAGCCGGAGCATGCTTGGAGTTAGCCCCAGGGGTTACTTTGTTTCTCCACCACTTCCTAACTGTCAACTCTGTATTTTCGTTGATGGTACAAAATGTATTTCCTGGCCTCTCTGTAGTATAAAAATAGCAGCAATATTCGGTCCAGAGCTAGAAATAAAAGTGGTTTAAATGGAGGGGAGCGCTTTGCGCTGCCTTTATCAATAACGCGTGGCCATTAACGGCGGGCAGTAATGCAAAGTGGTGCATGCGGTGCGATTTTAAAAAAAAGTAGCATCACAATTTATCTCGCATCACCTATTAGCTAATCGCATTAACAGCTATTATATCTTTGCTTTTGCTACACATCCTTATGCACCCTTTGCCTGCATACAACGAAATGTAAATGTGACGTAACAGTTGATGTACGGTATATGTGCGTTGAGTGTTGCACATCTGGGCAGACAGAAGTGGCAACTGCTGCACAACCTTCGTAGATGTGCTGCAGGTGTACAGTAATTCTGTTCTGTCGAGTAGCCTTGGGAATACAACTTAGACCTGTGTGTAAATGGTCGAAGGAAATATGTACTGTTTCTCGACATTCTGCATTCTGCAGTCACTGGCCTTTTAATGAATGTCTTGTTACAATAGTTTGTCTTGTTAGCTTTATTCTGTGAACATAATTCCCGTAAGAAACACATTTTGTACTGAAATGTGCAACTTTGCTAATGTTAGTGATGTAATAACAGTATTTCATTGTGATATATTTCCTTATATATTTTCCTAATATGCTTGTCTCCAATTTAATATTGGATTTGCACTTGTTTCTATGTGCCCTCTTGTTTAGGTCTTTCATTTGCAACCAACTTTTCATCCAGTCAGATCATGTGGCTTATAATCGGAAGGTTGCCTGTTAAAATTCCAGTCGCGGTTTGTCTTAGCTCCTATTCCATTAAGGGTCTAAAATAAGCACCACTTTGTCGGAAACCGTCTCCACCGTATGAATGTATGTTCTCTAACTGTGACATTAGTGGTGGAAACGTGACTTGAGGACCACACTTTTTACTTTTTTGTTCCCATTCAAGCATCGGCCTTTCCATTTACAACCATCTATCCACGTTTTTTTTTATTTTAGCCACTCTGCTACACGTGAACTGGTGCAAGTAAAGTACCCTGCTGAGCCAATAAGATAATAAAATGGCAGCCCTGTCCATTTGCTCTTTTTTGGGGGGGTATAACGTACCGCTTTCAAGTAGCTCCCAAAAAATGTCATAAAACTGGAGTTGTTTGGCTTCAATTGTGTTCGCAGTGTGAGCTAGAGCTCGTGCTGTCAGCAGCACAGGATGCCAGTCCCTCTTATAATCCTTTGCTTGATCCAACGTTACAACACTTCATATGGCGAAAAATAATTTGTGTCTCAAGGTAGGTCGCTGTAGGACATCCTGTCACTTGAGGCCTTCAAAGCTGAACATTCCTAGATTTTTTTTACAGAGGTGACATTGCCGGGAGGCCATGGATTGTCTTCCAAGGTGTTGATGGATACATTGGATACACAGTCGCTCCACGTTGCTTTGTTTTGGGCTTAATGTACTGCGAGTATTGTAGTTATAGAGCACCGGAGTGGTATGGGATGTGCTTGCTGCAGAGCGTTGCAGGATGCAGATATCAAGTTTGTAGCCCGATGTGTGCAGTAGAACATTCCTTATACGGGCAATGCAGGGATCAGGTACATTGATGTGTAACAAGGCGGCTCCTGCCTTGCAGGGGGCTGGCACCTGGATATCTTGACTGCTGTGTGATGCACACAGGCCTCAGGCAAGGAGAGGAGAATGGGGATAGAGGGGTGGGGGGAGGATGAGGGACACTGTATGGAACACCTCCTTGGGCTGTCCTTTAAATAGTACAGTGTACTGCCCAGTTATTGGCTAATTGGTGTGGCACAGAATTCTGGTAATACCTGCACTGAAAAAGTGGCAAACATTTTGGTGTTGTCGGTTAATTTCCGAACGTGCCGATTAATTGTCCATAAGAAGCGCAGTGGAAGAAAAGCAATATCGGCTTTAATAAAACGCCAGTGTTAAATTTCATTTGCTATTACAGCTCTCTATATCCTAGGGTTGAATGTAAAGTGCCAGCGTGCCACATTGTCATTATGTTTGAGCTACAGCCTTTCAAAGCAACACCCCACTATTACCTCAGTAGCCGCATGGCAGTATAATCTATTAAAGAATACATAGGAACCAGGTGCTTGCTCAATGCCGACATTGAAAGCAATTATTAGTCAAATAAGCATCCAAGAGACGTCCGTCACAGAAATGAACATTGCTGTGGTGCCGTCTATTCACCGCAAGGTTAATCACTATTCGGTAGAAGCTAGTGGCCTTTGGATGTACCGTTCTTTCGTGAAAGATGGTACGTGTATGTTTGCGTGTGCTAATTGTCAGCGAACAAGTGCAAAAAATACCCATGCTATAGGAAATTATAGAGGCAATCCGCATGCTAGATGGTAACCTTTAAGCTTCTGTTAACATTTGATTCGTGAAAAATTGGCTACATTATCAATGCGGCGCACCTGTTTTTGCAGATCGTAGTAATGTCAATGCACATTGCTTTACGTCTTATTGCTCATGTATCCATCATTCTTTTTCTTGAGTACCTGGGCTGCCTGCCTTGTTATCTGACCACATATATGTGTTAAGCTGGTTGATTCCCTGATTATTGACTGGCTGACTGACGTTCTATCAAGTCACAATATTTAATAGATATTCACGACTGAGGTGGAATATTTAAAGCACTGCGGTGTTTTTGGTCCTGGAATTCCAACCACTATGCCATTCAAAATTATAGGTTAGACCAGCAGCAGGCGTTTGCCGCAGTATCGTGGGTAGAGTTACCAGCTGCTAAAATGGCAACACATGCTTCTGCAAAGCACCCATATCAGACGAGGCTGACAAGACCAATTATGCAATTAGTATTGGTGCATTTGATATGAAGTAATTCAGTTCCCAACCCGTAGTATTATGCAATTACAAAAACTAGTTTGGCCAGTTGTGCAGGCAGTCATCGTTGTGTCTGATGTTGCCTAAAGAACAGCACGCTATTGATTTAATCTTACGATTCAAACATGCTCACTTGCATAGCAACAGAATTAGGAGTGTGGATTGGAATGGCACTTTTAGGCAAAAAATAGATTTTAATTAAAGGGCAAACAATTTTACCAAGGCTTATGTTTGAACAAAACAATCATTATCATTGAAAAATGTTATAAAACAGCATTTTCATTATTGTGGGATAAATGTAATAAACAGAATTTATACTGGTCCATTAGCATATGTTATATATATATATATAATTTAAAATTGTCTCTCACAAATTGTACATTTTTAATTCTGAAATATGTATACATACGTACATAGGCAGTGCCAGAGTAACAATATATCAGCGTAATGCTCTGGATCTGTACCTTACGCCTGCAATATGTGTGGCGGCGACTGCCTCTTAATAATTGGACTTTTTAGCCTCTCGCGACACCGCAGTACGACGCAGTCATTGAATTTCTTCCACGCTCATACCAATATCTTTCGAGACAGACCGACGGCAGCTAAAATATATTGATGGCCGTTAACACCTCAAGGGATTTAATGCTGTTTGGCAGCTCTACAATATTGCCTTGCATCAAACAAAAATGCATACAAATTATTCTTGTTCAGTGGTGTTTTTATAAGCCTGGAAATGCATTTGGTTGTCAGTGTGGGAAGTTCAAATAACTTGTTTTGTGATTGGGTTTTGCATGAGTATTTAAAAGGTTACGTTTCAAATAATATTTACCGGGGGTTTTAACTCATAAGAAAGTTTATTTTAAGTTATATAACGCCTTTAATAATTTTAGAGCTGCTTGATTGGTACTGTATTGTCATTTTTAAATTTCTAAACTGGTTAATTGTGACAAAGTACATTTTCCACATTGATGTATCTTTACATACCCCATCCGCTGTACCATATTTACTAGAGAATTCAGTACTTGTCCCATTTTCAAAAAGCCAGCGCAGGGAAACAGAAAATTAAATTACGCTATTGGAACGTCTACATCCCTAACGAATATACCAGAAGTCCGTGGCGTCACGTCATTGTATATACCTTATTATACTTCTTTGAAAGCAAGCCACGCCAAGACTGAGGGGAACATTTCGCTTTGGTTGCAACGAGCCTTTAAGTGAAGGAGTGACGTCTGCAAAGACTGGGTAGGTGGCGTGGGAAGCTTTCTGACACCGAGTGTGCTGCGGCAGTTGCTGCAACTCAAATAGAAGCGGTATTAGACCGAGCTGAAAGACAACGATGTCCAGAGGCTAACCATCGTGCTTTGAAGAATCGCAAAGAAGAAGCTGTAATTGGGAAGGCTCCATTTTGCAAAAATAAAAACCCCAATGGCAGGCAGCTCGCAAAAATGTTACCTTATGCAAAGCTTATCAACATTTTTACTAATGAAACATTAACTCTTCTGCCAGACAGCTGTTGCACAGAAATGTTAATCCTCACTTTCAGCCCCTATGGAGGTTGGGGTTTTTCACCTTTAGGATTTAGAAAATTGTCACAGCACCATACACCGCTAAAATACTCTTAGGTGTGATATCATTAGGTCTGCCTTGCCACCCAGAGCTTGTCTTAATTATCGTGTTGATGACAGTTAAAGTCACGGCACAGAATGTGAACATAATTAAATCAATAGTGAGCACCCTGGTGTGCTTAGAATGATGGTGAGCCCGAGGGGGCCAGCTGTCTGTCAAGAACGAATGATAAGACTTTTTTTTGGCTGCTTATTCTGAAGGTCGATAGCCCACTATTAGAGGATTGACAAACCTTTTGGGAGCAAGCTTTGTCCCCTGTAGAGGCTCTTTAATGCCCTCCCTGTCCACATACATTTTTCCAATGGTATTTATTTCTTCGGCCCCATTAACCAATCTCTTTAAAAATCGTAAAGGAGTTGAGCGCGATCCTAACACGATGACCCACTGCCCAAGCATGCGATGTGAGGTTGCACGGCATTGCTAAATCAAGACAATGGAAGGGGAACACACATATAGCCATTTGCAGTAACCATTGATTTCATTTTCTTTCGCTCTCACCCTTGCTTTCAGACCTCTTAAAATTAAAGTGTTATTTTTTTTCCGCAAGAAAGAGCAGGTAGTAAATTCAGTACTGCATTTTGTATTTTTAGAAGAAGTGTGCTTTCTCGGTAATGGGCAAAATAAATCACAAACTATTACCATCACAAAAATACCGTCGGGGCATATGGGCTGCAGCATTCTTCTTTTATTTTTTTTAAATATGCAGTGCAGCTTGTGTTGGCTTTTCTATGACAATGCATTAGAAGTATTAGAGAAACCCTCATCTCAGTTCTTCCGATAATTTTCTGTGGGCACAGAACCAAGAAGTGCGTCATATGTTTTATCCGTGAATGCCAAGGAACACAAAACACCCTATTCAAAGTGGGCCATCATGTGTTTCATTCGTGTCCAGTTACACCAGCCACAATAAATAGCTAATATTTTCCCAAAATCAAACAATCTATAAGTGTGCAGATTAGTGACGCTACCTAATACACGTTGAACTAAAGATATACATAAATGAATTAAATGGAGAACCGAAATGCACCTCTTCAGCACCGGCACAAGTGAAACGGTAAAATATACTGTGTATATCAAGCTGGAAGGAATATTTTTTCTTCATTATTTGTAAAAACACTCTTAAACAAGGCTGTCATCAGTGTTTGAAAACTATCAATTTTTTATTTAATTCTATTGGCATGTCTACTACAAATCAGTTCATAATTACATTTGTAAATATTCAAACTTCACATGGAATAGATGCTTGATGATCTGACAACATAAAAATAAACTTTGGTAATGTGACAAATGCTACAAATTTCATGTGTCTTTTTTAAATGCTTAAAAGACACATATTGTTGTGTAGTAGTCATACATCACGTCACCAAATTAACTAATAACAATGTATATCGCCACAACTGTTTCATAACTAACTTACCTTGTAAGAACTGTACTTTTATATAAAACAGAGGTTTAATTGGCAAATTGACCAGTTAATCTTACATAGGCCACCTTAGCAGGACGTTGTGACCACATCCTTATATTTCTTTATGAATAAAATAAATCTTTTACAAGATATTTGAGTTTTTGCACAATTAAAACCCACGCAGTCTTTTCACGCATACATACATTAGTCCCAAACTGCAATTATATTTGCGTTTCCTGAACATTCTCTTTAGAGTTTGTACGTATCAGTAAAGGTTCATGTATGGAATGGTGAAATGAGTTGACGGCCGTGTGATTAAGAGTCCCCATGTGATTGCTGTAGCCGTACATGGGCTTGTATGTGCTGTAGAGGCCCGTGGGGTTGATGACCCCGTCGTGGTTTTTCTGCTTGGGCGATCCCAGCGAAAGGTCCAGGCCCAGCGGCGAGGCGTGGTGAAGGTAGTGCGGGTTGTGCTGCTGCGTGTGCCGGCTGCCCAGCGTCCCGCCGGCGCCGGCGCCCACGTCCTCGTCCACGTTGATGATCTCGATGGCGCGCGCCTGGATCATGTGCCGCCCCTGCCGGTGGTGCTGCTTGCGCAGCTTGTAGAATATGACCAGCATCGCGGCTGCCATGAGCGTGATGGCCACGAAACATCCGATGATGATCTTGGTGGTCTTCATGACCTCGTCGAGGCCCGCCGTGGACGCCTTGTCCACGGGGCTCACCGAGACGGCGGCGGGCCTCGTGCCCGTGGTGGTCTCGTCGGGCGGCCGGTCGGTCAGCGT
Source organism: Geotria australis (assembly GCA_036362915.1). Lineage (NCBI taxonomy): Eukaryota > Metazoa > Chordata > Hyperoartia > Petromyzontiformes > Geotriidae > Geotria > Geotria australis. Next base: position 9,357,692 of record JAZEWU010000011.1, on the reverse strand, counting down.
GAACGGCGTGGTGGTCAGACGCGGGGAGTGCGTGAACCCCTTGCCGTCCCTGCCGGCGCCGCGCGTCGGTTCGCTGGTCTCGACCGTCACGGTGGAGAAGTAGGTATATCCGTTGGTGCTCGTGTCCGGCGCCGTCACGTTGAGCGTCGCCGAAGCCGTCGAGTTGCCAACGGAGTTGGCCACGAGACACGTGTAAATCCCCGTGTCTTGCACAGTGACGTTGGTAAAATTCAGAGTCCCGTCGTGCAAAACAGAAATCCTAATTTTGTAAGATCCGTGCGTCATCGACGTGCCGTTCGGCGTGATCCACGTCACAGAGCTCGCGGACGATGGCGCTCCGCATCTCAGCTCGGCTGCCATTCCCTCGGTGGTGTTCACGTCTGACGGAGGCACCTCGATTAATGGGGGGAAGCAAGCAAATCTGCTGGAGTCCAGCTCCCCAAGGTAAACTCCCTTGTGGTCCATAGGCGAGGCGCAGCGCACGCAGCAGGTGGCGTTGTTGGGGACGTTCTCCCTGAGCCACCAGCTGAGCCACAGAATGTCGCAGTCGCACTTCCACGGGTTGTGGTGCAGATGAACCCGCTCAAGCTTCTGTAAGGGGCTGAACAAGTCATGTGGCAGAGACATGAGGCTGTTGTGCGCCAAGTTCAGCTCCTTTAGGGACTGCAGCTCATCAAAGGCATTCCTCTCCACCAGCCGCACCTCAGAGTGCATGATCCACAGCTTGCGGAGGTTGGAGAGACCCTGGAAAGAGCCCGGCCTCAGGACCTCGATTCGGTTTCCCGACAGTTCCAGCTCCTCCAGTCTTACGAGTGGAGAGAGATTCGGCACTTCTCGCAGGTTGCACATGCCCAGGTTCAGGTAGCGCAGGTTGCTGAGTCCCTCGAATGCCTCTTCTGATATAAACTCCAGCTTTGTCAGCTCTCCCAAGTCCAGCCGCTGCAACGATGGAATGCGGGTGAATGTATACGATGAGATGCCTTCAATGGGGTTGTTCCTTAGCCACAGGTCACGCAGCTTTGAAAGGAATTCGAAGGCTCCACTGGGGATGGCTGTAAGCCGGTTGTCAAGAAGCTCCAGCGTGGTCAGGCTCGTCAGCCCATTGAAAGCCCCCACCTCCACTTGCCGAATGGCATTGCGTCCCAATTGCAGCACCTCCAACCTGTGGAGATTTCTGAAGCTGTCTGCTTGCACCATCTTGAGGCCATTCTCCTGCAGGTTCAGAACCCTTGCCGTGCTGGAGATGCCACTGGGCACCTGATTCAGCCCCTTGCGGGAGCAGATGACACGGTTGAACTGCTGCGTGCACGAGCACACCGCTGGACAGGTCTGCCCCTTGACTGGTGGTAGTAAAGTCATGGCCATGGCAAACAGGCACAGCAGAGTCACAGATTGCGTGATAGACGTTGGCAGCCGGAGCTCGGATATTTGCCTTGGAATCTCCAAATCTGACGTCATCATTAATGAAACTGATTAAAGCAGCAAGAGAAGATTCCAAAAGGTCGCCGACAACGTTCATAATTTTTTAAATCTATGTACATTGCAGTGTGCATTGAAGAGTGCTGTACAACTTTCCTCTTGCCGTCCGCGAAGATGCATTGCCCTGCATATATATGGTCCATGGGTTTTTTTTTTAGCCGCAGTCCGTTGAAACTTGGCAAATAAATTACACGGCAGTTATTGTCAGTCTAACACGTACCACAATTTTTGACGGCAGGGCGGTTTTCTTTGCAGCAAAATGGCTGCGTGGTACCTTTTCATAGGAGCGCCCTGCTCCCCTTTCTACATCACGAGGAATAATAATGGGTCCGTGCCGTATTCATCAAAACGAGCTCACGCACACACAAAGGGTTACGCGTCTTCGATTCTTGTTATCTTTTTATCCGTCAGGTAGATTCACTTTTTGTTCAATATGCTTTTTGTTCTTATCCGCAGAGGATGTACTTTACACAATGAGGTTTTAACTGAAAACAAAACATATACCGTTCTTAGAAGGAGGGAAAAAAATCAATGAACTTACTGCGTTTTTCGTTTCATTCAAGCGGCGCTGGGGTTTAGGTAGCCCTTGGTATTTCTACCGAGGTGATCTCTCGCATAATTCCAATTGCGCGTTTTCTTTCGCGCACGCTCGCTTGGTTTGAATGCCGCTGAGAGACGCGACGACGCAGCGCAGCCGTTTCGCAGTGAAACGCACAGAGAGCCAGCGAAACAAATCAGGTTTTAGCCATTGTCGCTCATGTGTAACGCCGTGCGGGATGCAGTAGATGAACTAGTACTACTTCAACGTTCCGTACCTTTCTGAAGATGTCTTCCATTCGTTTGTGCCGTCACTTCGCACGTTGCGGAATTCGAGGCGGGGGTCGAATTTTTTTGCTTCTTTCTCCCGGCGACGGTGCAACAACAATTGCTGTTTTTGCCGCTTGAAAAAGTCTTTTCACTGCCCTTTTGTCCGGTTGAAACGAACCCTGGCACGTCTCGCGAGCCTCTTCCCAGGCAGAGTTTGTTGTGCAGGGGCTTTCAATCATTTGCTTCACTCTCGTCCGGTGGGCCCCAATTTTTTACTTCCAATTGCTTGAGAAGACACGCAGACAGACGCAGCAAGTCCAGCCGTCGCCGCGGTCGGCGTTGCCGTCGATGTCGCGATGATCTGTCGGTTCTCCAACCCCCGCGTCTGCCTTCCTTGCGCTCGCTGACCCCCCCGTTCGCGGTTGATGAGTGCCGCAGCCGAGAGTGCTGTGCAAAGCTGTTGTTGTGTGCGCGCCGGGCGCGGGCGGGTTGTATCCCAGGGGTAAGTTTAAATGACCAACGGTGCGCAATTCTCTCGGTTTTTTTTTCTTCTTATGTCTTTCTTCTTCCCGGCTTAGCGAGCAGCGCTTCACTTCATCGCGGTCGGTAGATAAATGAAAATAAACAGCAGTATTTTCGACTCATTTTCATCTCGCCGACAAGAGGGAAAAATAATAAATAAAACAGTCCACAGGTATACTGCAACAAGCGCGTCCGCTTATTCACAAAACTGGCTCGGCTTTCTTTTTCTTGCTTTTTTTTAACTGCTCTCTTTTCAATGATCGGTCTTTACGCAGCCGTGCTCTTTTTCTTCTTTTATGTCATCCTCGTGGGCTTGTTGACTTAAATGGCTCGCAGCATCTCGGAAGGATAAGGAAGTGGTGCGGTTGTCGCCGCCGCCGCCGCCGCTGCTGCTGCGGTGTAGTACAGATGCGCGCACGCTAATCCAGGAGCGCTTCTCCGCTCGCTGGCTTCCCCGCTCGCCCGCGGTACCGCGTTCTCTTCCCGTGCGCTCCTGCTCCGATCCCACCCCCAACGTGATGAATAAAACATAATCATCCAATTACTCCCCATCATCTCTGCGTTGATTGGTCAATTGGATTACCGCATGACGTGGCTGCTGCAATGCCACGTGATGACCACGACCACCGCAACTAAGATTGCGCCACCTCTCTCTGCAGCGTGGGAAGGGTTTTTCACTCGTCTTCCAAGCCGGCACTAACCGACCACTACCGAGATCGAGCCGCGGCAGGCGCTGCCTGCTGTGATGCGCTTCCACCCACTGGTGGTGCTGTGTGCTGTGTTGTGTGTTGGTGTCGGCTGCAGTAAAGTGGCTTTTTTTTGGCTCGTGTTGACTGTTTGGATTTCTTTGTGGATGGTTTTTGTACGTTAGCGATGACAACAACATTGAGATCCAAAACGTCAGCCAGTTTTTGTGTGTTTGGGTTTTATTGATCCGCTAATTTCCTATTCTTTTTGTAAAATTGGTTTAAGTATTGCCTGTGGTGGCACGCCGTGTGATTTAATTCGTATTTATAGTACAGTACACGGGGTGGTTTAAAAAAAAATCTGTTGGTTCAGGGAATGGGGCTATAGAGTATATGACTCCCAAATCCAATACTTCTACAAAAATATATAGGATTGCTATTTAGCCCCCTCTTTCAACTTGACGTTTGGTTTCTCTTTGGCAGTACATTAATTCGTTACATTATTAACACATTTATTAATAATAATAATAGCATTTACATAGCGCCTTTCACCCGAGAGTCAAAGTTGTGATTGTGCAATTTTATTATTTTTCATCTATGTTTTAAATCAACACGAGCATATTAAGACAGCTTAAGATTTAAAAGGTTTCTTTTTTTCGTTGACAGTAACCCATTCATCAAAGTCCATCCATCCATTTTCAGAAACCGCTTAATCCTGTACAGGGTCGCGGTGAGCCGGAGCCTATCCCGGCAGACACAGGGCGCAAGGCAGGGGTATACCGAGGATGAGACGCACCTGGGGCAATTTACTCAGTAGGCCAATTAACCTAGCAGCATGTCTTTGGACGGTGGGAGGAAATCGGAGTGCCCGGCGAAAACCCACGCGGACACGGGGAGAACATTCAATCTCCACACAGAAAGGCAACCGAGCCGAGATTTGAAACCGGAACATTCTTGCTGTGAGGCAGCAGTGATACCCACTGTGCCACCGTGCCGCCCCATTCTTCAAAGTGTACATCATATTACAATTAATGTCTTTTGAAATTTTGGTCACATTCATTATGGTTAATATTATAATAGTCTGCCTTATTATTGATTTTTCTATAATATTTACTTGCATAGGAGTATTAACTTAATGTTTTGAGAGTTTTTTTTATGATGGTTGCTCTTCAAAGCTGTTCTTTAGGGATAGCCGTTTCGAGTGCTTTCCATCTCTCCCACGTTGGAAGCATCTGCACGACTGAGTGCTCACGTCCGAGGATGCTTCCATTGTGGCAGGTGAAACGTTGCGAGGAAGAAAGGTAGAGCGCTCGCCACGGCTATCTCGAAAGAACAGCTTTGAAGAGCAACCATCATGGATCGAGCTGTGAAAAACCTACATCAGTACAGAGGTGCTTTTCATCATCAGTTGTGGTTCAAAGCGAAACTGAAACTGAGGTTTTGAAAGAAGCGTGGGAGAAATACATGCTCAGAATTAAGCTGACAGACAGGAAGGGCACCACATGGTGAAGGGGTCATATGCAAATCAGAGACATAATATCGATTGTTAAGAAAAAGTAAGTGGCTGGGGAAGGACATATCCCTAGATGGGATGATGGACTAGCCAAACGAGAGAATGTAAAGGAGCGGTCAACCACTACAGACAGTCATGAGATCAGTTTGTGGTCATGTGTTAGTGTTTGTGGCATTGGGAATCATGGAGAAGTGTGAGACATTATGATGATGATTACGATAATAATAAATACAATTCATAATAATGGTTACATTTTATAGCGTGCACATTAATTACAATTCGAAGGTATTCATTTGAAGGAAGAACGACTCAGAGGCGCGAGGAAACCGCAGAGAGGTGGGGAGGGGGAAAGGCAGCCACGCGGATAGCCGGTGCCAACATTTTCCAGACACTGCAGCCTATACGATGATGTAACAGAACGTTTTTGAAAACCATTTTGTCAGTATTCCTTATACTTTAAAGCAAAAGAGGTTCCTTTCCTCTGGCAGCCAAGTTTCACTAATTGCTTTTCAGGAGAAGAATGTATTTCACTCGTCATTTCCGTCCAATATAAACAAAACTCTTTCATTTGGACAGTAATGCTCTGTTGCTTTGGAACATTGCAATACTGATGTGACAGAGCTTTTCTTTTGTGAGGCGTATTTGTCTGAGACCTTGCACATTCACATCGGGTCACGCAAGTAAAGCAAATTTTGGTTAATTCAGCAGAACCTTTATGTGTGGCACAAGAATTAGTAAGTGCACGCAGCCTAAGCTCTGACCCTTAACATTCTCCAGCTGTTGGTTGTTGTTAATTGGCTATTGACTGGAGGCCCGGTTAACTCTACACATTGTCTCCTCTAAGTGGCCTGATTGTTTCTAAAAATGCTCCCTTGGCTCTTGTGGTCTAAATGTTTTGAGGTTTAAATCACTTATTTTATTTTCTACTCTCAATAGCAATGTAAGTTTCAGTCTGAAAATATTTGTCCCTGAAAAAACTGAATACGTTGACTGTTTTGCAAAGCCTTTACAGGGCCATGTTTGAATATATTTTTTTCAGTAAAAATTATATACATCTGCCATTTATTTTAGGCGGTACCAAATAAAACATGGTATTGCATTTGTTTGAGTGTACTTAAAGAAACGTAATGTTTCATGTAATCGTATTGTGACTTTAGCTTTGTATTAAATAATACATCGGTTACTGATTGCATATCATAAATTGGAAGTGTAGAGCTTATGAAAAATGAGTAAGATTACTCCATTGTTTCTGCTATTTTGAACATGGTGTTGGTAAAGTGTTGCGTTTGTGTCACTGGTTAGGTTTTTGAGTCATTGATTTAAACAAAATATAGATGAGTGGCATATTTCAGATGTTAACTGTATTGTCATTTACACAGCTAAACCGATTATCAACATGGAAGCTTGCAAAGTCCTGAGGGATGATGACAAAAAAAGAGCTTTGACTTTGAGATCTAGTGGCTAGAGACTCAAAAGCCGCATTTTTATCTTCAAGAGAGCACGGAAAATTGCATTAGTCACAAAAGGTCACTGACTATAAGTGTGTACCTCTTGTGGTCAAAGTTATTTTGCACAAGTTCATTGTGAGGTTTGGTAAACAGTTATTAACTGTTGTTATGCTCTAAAGCAGGGGTGTCCAAACTACGGCCCGCGGGCCAACTGCGGCCCGCCATCCATTTTTAATTGGCACGTATCAAAGTCTAAAAATATAATGGTCTATGGCCCACACATAATATTTGCGCTTAACTGTATTCTGAGTGGCCCAGTCCTTCGTATATTTTTCTGTATGTGGCCCTCAGGAAAAAAAGTTTGGACACCCCTGCTCTAAAGGTATAGTAAAAAAACGACTGCCAAGGAGTGGCGAAAGTCACATTTTAAGTTCAGAAAGGAAAAGTTAAGTTTACGGTCTATTTAATATTCCTCAAAAATAATCTTGTCAATTTATCAATGTTCATAAACCAAATAAAATCATACACAATGTGTATTTTAATAGCATAGGCATTGAAATTAGGTTTAACACACTAGGGTTTTGTGAAATATACATAATTACCATTTATAAGCGTTAGTTGGAGAATTATAGAGATGAACTATTTGCAAGTACACAAAATTATTGATTTACTTGCGAAACGACTGTTTCTGTGTACCTTGTAAAGCACATTTTCAGCCTCACCTGATAAAAGGGGGTTGAATGCCATGTTGAGGGTACATTAGGAAGAAAGTGGGGATTGGGCAGATGAGGCTACTGTCAAATCACTTTACAGCAGCCAAAAGATGTCAAATGCTATGGCATTTAAATATTTTAAAATTTTGACTCTTTAGCTAAAACTGTTGCAAGCAGATTATTCCAAATTGCAATGTGTGTGTGTAGAGAGACCTGTCTTTTGGAATCTCTCTATGTTAAGGGCACCAATAGCCTCCATTATCATACCCAGTATTACAGCTTGACACTGCACGTCGGAGCAATTTCAAGCTACTTGAATAATAATGATGCGGGTGTCTGTGCCGCACAGATAATGAAGGGTTGGCTAAGTTTGTCTGAAGGCGGTGTACGGTATTTAAAAAAAAATTCTGAAAATATTTTGCAAAAAATAATACCGTGAAAGAATCCAGTGGGAAGCTATGATAGAAAAAAATATTCATTGTAGCTACTAACATAAAGGAAATGCAATGAGGCATCTCAGCATCCGTCACAAAAGTACCAAGGAAGAAACACAAGTTTTAGATTGTACACAAAGTACTTTACCCATTGCTATCACTTTGCCTAGAATGTCAATGGTTATGTATATGTTTGAGAGATTGTGGATATTTTATTTATGACTTTAATAGGTTTGTAAGACGTGTGGGTTGATGTTTTTTCCTGCTTTCTGAAGCACTTGTATTGACATATACAATGCCACTGCAGAAATTTCCAGTCACAAGGAAATACAACTTTTTGAGGACAATGTAAGCTTCAGTTGCATTGCCCTACTTTCACCACATTGTGCATTCGAAATTCGTCTCGTACTGATGAGACACGCTGCAATATTTCATTTGCCTTGCCATTATGATAATTAGTCAAAAGTGGTGGCTTTGTCAGAAATACACACGGTAATGACACCTTGTTCTTCATGTGAAAAAAAATCTGAAATACGATTCAGACGAATTGTATCGGTTGTTCAACACGCACCTTTGTTTGCGAATGATTCATCTATATATCTAAAATATGTTAAGTCTGTTATTTGTAATAATGAGCCACTGTGGTCTGCAATATTAGTTGATAGATGTTTACATCTGAAAATACAGTGTGCTTGCAAGCTCTGGAAGCAGAATTCCTGTGATACAACAAATGTGGGAACTAACCAACACAAACAATAAATAAAAAGATAGGTGATGTAGAAATATAATATCGTTGAATATAGTATGGTCCTTACAAAAGCAGATGAGGGAGAATCGTATAAATGTATATCAGATGTTGCATGAGGCCATTCGTAATGTAACAAATAATGATAAATTACAGATATTTTTAATCTACTTTTTGAAAACTGCCTCTCAGTTTTGGCTGCTCCGAGGATTGTTTGACAGTACTTGACCGTGCTGCTCAGAGCGAGTTGGTGAAGCGGAGGGCCCAGTACCTATTCAGCTACTGCTTGCCACTGAGTCAGCCATGAACATGATTTAAACTCGGGTCGCTGACCTCATAGCACACTGTGTGAACCATACTGGAATACAGTAGTGGAATCGCTCTCCATAGCTGTTCGGGACAGCCATGTCAAGTGCTCCTTCTGTTTCCATCACGACGTTTCACCTTCCGCGTTGGAGGCATCGTCAGGCTGTCGCGATGTTTCGAACGTGGGAGGCGAAATGTCACAAAGGGAACAGAAGGTACACTTGACACTGCTATCCTGAAAGAACAGCTACGGAGAGCAATTCCCATACATCAAGCCATGAAAACCTACATCATTATAATAATGGAATCGTTAATACAGTAATGTTGGGAGGCTCTTGTCCTTAGATTTGTGCTTATACTAAATATTTGTGTCCACCCTTTTTACGCGAGTTTGTATTTTTTAATTACAAGCTTCAGTGCACATTTCTAAAAGATTTCATTTAAAAGCGGTAAAGGTTTGAAATGGAATAAATTTAGATACACGCCAATTGACCTTATACGTCTATCCATCTTGCAAAGGAGACCTGGGAAACTGTAGGTATATTTTTTTAATTGTCTCATAAATAATGTTAAGATTCATAGTGAATTGCATATTCTCATCACAAAGCACGTTGAAAGTGTGGATTTGAAAATTCTCAAATGTGTCATCTGCTAGCTCAATCCTTACCTCACCACCCAGAAGTATCGTGTGAATTCTCAGTCCCGTTTTCTATTGTGCCACCTATCATTGTTACACCTGTTTATGTCAAAGTGAGATAGATGTCTTATTGCTAAGGGCAAGGTGTCCAGTCTTCCACACATATATAGTGCATGTTGGTGCAAAGCCGTATAAAGTATATTTTTGAACTGTGAACAATTATTCATTGGTTCAGCATGCCATTGTAGCAATGGTTTTCCCACTGCACCTACAATCCAGAGGTCGCCAGTCGATCTCCCTGTCCAGCAGTTTGAAACAACGGTGCAAGGTGCTTAAATCACCCTCCCCCGTCCATGCAGCAATATAACTGGGTGTAGCACAGTTAGTCCATCGGCAGGTCGCGTTTAGGGGGATAAAGTGTGGGTATCCCCACCTCTTCCAACGCATCTGGCCAGCGTGACTGAGTAGGCCATAATACCCTCGACAGGAGCTCTCTAGAGATTCCTGTCTTGGGGAGGAACGTCTGCCAGCAATGGTGTGGGCAAGCACTTTCATGGCTACACCTTTTCCTTTTTAACGTGTAACATAGCGCATGAAAGATCCTTGCAATTGACAGTACAATGCACAGATTTCAGTTGAATTATTGAGAAACATGTCAACAGCTAACTGCCAGTACAGGGTGCCACTACTAGCTGAGTTTGTAAGCCTGTATGTTTTCTATTAAATGTTTGAAATGCATATCATTTTTAATGAAACATGTTTGTTAGGAACATGCTGTGCCGTGGAGTGTATTTTTTTTAAACGACAGGCAGCATTAATTATATTGATAGGAGGTGATCTGGCTTACCAGAGTATAAAACAATAATAAAATACATGCACATAATTGTGAAAAACAAACAAGTTTGCCTGAGAGAATGATACGTGTTTTTTTTTAATAATGCATTTTAGAGGCTGGGAACATCTCAGGTAAACAATGTAAAATGAAAGAGCTGTGCAAACAAATAATGTTGCAATACTCTCATGAAAAGGCGTAACAGTGGCTTGCAATGAGCGTTTTATCAGTGTGACGCTAATTTATTTCTATTATCGTGTGTGTCATGTATATACAAAATTCTGCCATCTTGCTGAGTAGAGTGACTGCATTGATTTTAAATAATGCAGCATAGAATGTTACACGGCAGGTAATAAGAGGGGGCCCTCGTTCGGAGCAACATCAGGATTGATTGGGTTGTACAAGGAAAGATGTTCTGACTGGAAGCGAGCATGTGCCCAGTGCACGTTCAGGTCCTTGATTGATGGCAGCCATTTACCTTTTCCACCATACGCCGAGATTTCCCCTTTCTCGCCTGGCGCTTTGTGATGGATTTCTGACGAGTGTCACATTTGGACTGCGTCAGAGCTAGAAAGGAAAATGTAAGAGGAAGTCGGTGAATGAGGCAAGTTGTTTCTGTTATGCATAAACTGACGCGTAAAATAATTATTTGTGTTTAATTGGTGTATTCTCTTAATGATTGTGAATAATGGTTGTTTAGGGTTTGAAGGGTTGTTGCTCAAGATTCCCCTGAATAACAAGAACGCATTTACACCCACAGTTGATGAAACCTGTCCGTACAATCTAACGACAATGTAAATCTCTGAAATGCAACTTGATTTATGTATTTAACTACCATTATATGAACAGGCAGTAATTGAGGTGTGATGAAATACATCACAAAATGTTAACAATGGTAAAAAAACAATAAATGGCAGCCCTTTATCCACTCACCACTTATGTTAGCCATGGCCAGGAATTGAACTCCCATTTGCCATGTTTAGAGCGCAATGCTCTATCACTGTGCCAATTGTCACAATAAATACCAACTTGGTTATTCACAACCTCCCCCAATACATCCCAAACTTGATTTTCAGGGTTGTTTTGTTATCTCACGCTTACTTGACAACATTGCTGACAGTAGAAAGCACTCTTCCGTCTAGCAGAAGGTATTACATTGAAAGAAGACAGATGCATCTATAGAGGGAATTTAGAAAACTGCTGTTGTAACCTTGTGCGGTGCCCCTTGAGTATTATTGTAGCCGAGGATGCCAAGTGGAAAGAAATGGATTTGATCTTTTCCCTGTCAGGTGCTGATTCGCACAAATTTGCGCCAATCAATATCTTAAATATATATTGACATCTTATTTATTGTAAGCAAACTGTACATTACTGGGAGAGTTGCAGCCAAGGAAATGCTGTGTTTGTGAATGCGGATGTGCAGTTTGCTTCATTTTAACAGAAAGCGCAATGTTGTGTGAGACTGAATTGAATGGACTGAACATTACTTTTGTGATCATGTAAGAAATATATCATTGATATAGTGATTCATATGTCTTTATTATATATAGCACATTGATGGAAGTGATGTTTCTGAGGTGAGAGGTTATTGCTGATACTCTGAGTAATCTGCTCACTGATTGTTATGAAAATTAGTTTTTCTGAAATATAAAAATACACTACATATTTTTGTTATCTAGCATTAACTTTTCTTCTCACACCGCAGTTATGTTGATCACCACATAACAATTAGCACTTAACCGTACCTGGGCGTTAGGAATAGATTACGTTTTTACAAGATCGTAATTGTAAGTAGCTAAGCTGCTCTTTAAGTCATAGGTACTGGCACGGATGTTTCAATGCGGGCGGAATGTCTCTGCAATTCTAGCATTGTATTTGGATCGCTCACTTTCAGAAAGAGCATCTCGTTTTCTGGAAAGTATGAGCTCTGTGACAACATTAAGGGCTGATTGCTTCAAAACAAGCAATTGATCTAGGGACAATGGCATTGCAGAGGTTCTGGCCATTGCGTGTTGGCAGCCTTCAATTTTTTCCCACCTGGACACAAGTTTCGTCTGCTGCCTGAAACCCCGTTCTGCATTTGAGTGTATAAATCTTTCAGTAACTTGCTCAACGCCCCGTCCCTTTGCCCAACGAGAGGCTGACATTCAGGTCAAGGCCATTTACAATCGACCCACTGTTAGGCTTCTGAATGTGCTCTTTCAAAGCTACACATATTATAGGGATGCACAACAGTACTTTAGTGCTGCCAGGAAGGCATTTGCAGAATGCTTGTAAATAAATAAAAATTCTCATTCATCATTTGGGGAGACTGTACCCGTCATTGTTCTTTCACTTGAACGAAGTTGATTTGGCGAATGAGAGCTCTACGAAAAAGCATATTGAGCAGTAGGTTGCCTTCTAATGTTTCACTTGACGAAGTAGTTCCGCCACCATATATTTCCAATTGTTGTCCAGAAGCCTTCAATTTTAATTTGATCAATAATATGATAAGGCGCAGGCTTTGAAACGCATTTGCATTGCATTGGTATTTTAAAAAAATGATTTTTTTGTGTATGTGCATCACAACTGAAGAGTGATATTATAAAGATAAAATCTATATGCTGCTTGGGATAAGCTTTATCTTTATGCAAAATGTGTTTTAATGAATAAATCATGCTGTAAGCTGTGGGTATTCAGCATATCACACAGCAAGCTAACTGAAAGATGAAAAATAGCTCCTTGAAATGTGGCAGCAAGCTGCTATCCCCAGTTGACACCCTGTATTACAAACATTGTTTATAAAAACTCGTGGATAATATTAGAAATGGCAAACGCATCCAGCCGTGTTGAGAAATTGTATAGTTTTGAAGCCACAATGACAATATATTTGTTTTTCAACGTGTCCCAAAAAAGTGAACTTTGAATGAAAAATATATAACCGCTACCATGTGCAGTGTAGTAAATCCCCACTACGATACAAAACATGTATATTTTTTAAAAGATTAGTATATATATATGGGACATTTTTGTAAACATTCCCATTTTTAGGAGATGCACACATCCACAATTTGGCATGCATGTGCATAGTAAGCAATCAAAGAAATCTAGGAATGTAAGCTGGGTTTATCTTTGTTCTGATCTGTGATTGGAGTGTTTAATTTAAAATGTGGCTATTTATTTAAATTGCCCGTTTTAGCTAACCTTATATGAGGTTGAACAAAAATGTATCTCAAAATTGCACTTTGTTGCTATTGACTGCCCATCAGCCTTTGAACCTTGACACTGCACCAAGGCTACTCTGATCGTTTTCCGATAAAGCGGAAGCTTTCAAACTTTCAAAACTAAAGCCATGAAATCACGGAGGCATCCTCTCAAAGCAAGGAGTGCGGTTATGGCCGTGCAGATGGTGAAGGTCAACAAGCATGAGAAGGTCTATGAAGAGGGAATGCCTCTCATCCACAAGGGCTAAACCTCTTGACCAGGACTTCCCTTGTGTATGACTGCAGAGGCCTGTGCCAATTAACCTGGCAAACACACTGCCACATGGGAGCGGGCTCATACATTTTCAGGATTTGAAGGGGAAAATGTGTAAACGTTTTATTGCACCGGTTTCCAAAACGGTTAGATTTTTTTTATTGGCTTGATATAGACTGGTATTATCAAGCAGCATTTATTCATATAGCAGTGATTTGTAGTTTACACGCATAATTACTTAAACAAATATCTATATATTTTATGATGGTTGCTTTTGAAAGCTGTTCTTTAGGGATAGCCGTGTTGGGCAGTCTCCCTCGATACGTTTCGTCTCCCATGCCAAACAACAGCTTTGAAAAGCAACCATTATGAATCGAGCCGTGAAACCTACATCAGTGGAATGTATATTTCATGTCAATTTAAGGTCTTCAATGACCGTGTTGATTGATGTCATCATTGACTAACATCTACAGCCTGATTACCAGAAGCAGTTGGTAACTTGTAAAGTAATGGGTGGGGGAATATTAGGGTTACTTATATATTAAAAAAACATCTTTGCATAAGATATAGCCAATGATTTACTCTACATCAAATAGTTTTCCTGTCTCATGGTCAAGTAAAATACATTCGTGGTGCTGACAGTTTTTTGGCACGTGCTATTGTCAAGAAAGATTCAATGAGTTTTGATGTCCGGTGTTTGCCCAAGGCTGCCTGTCCCCGGCTTCTCCACCGCCCCCATACCACTTAAACGGGACGGTCTTGTAACATTGAAATACATTTATTCCTTCATGTCACTCTACATGTAACGCGTTTGTACTATACGATGTAGAGGATGCGGCCACGGTGTCATGCTTAGCACAACTGGACCTTAAATCGAGAGGTCGTCAATTCGACCTCCCGATGCGGCAGTTGGATCAATGCGCACGTTTCTTAAACCTCAACCTGCCTCTGTCTATCCAGCAGTATAAATTACTTTCCCACCATTATCGACCCCCAGCTGCCTGCCGAATATGTCGGATTTCCAACTGACCATAGCTGTTGCCTTCACCGCCTTCATTGAAACTGGTTTCAAGCATCAACAGGAAACCGGCACAGCATTGATTCACCGTCTCTGCTGCCTGTGACACTGTTTGGCGTCATGGCCTCCTGCTGAAGTTGGCCACAATCGTCAGATTCCGTTCTACTCTACACCTAATCAACACAGTGCTCAAAAACTGTTTTTTCAAGGTACACCCTACTGGTAAACAGCCACAGGAGAATTATGAACAATGGCCTCCGTTAAGGTTCAGTAAGAGCACCATCACTATTTAACGTATACAGGCTGAGTCGGAACTATCTGACACATTTATATTTAATGTGGTTTGAAATATGTGTATATATATATAAGCGACTTGCCCTGTAAATAACCTCACTAGTTCATATATGCAGATGACATAGCTCTTGCTGCACAGGGCACACACCTCAAGAACTTTGCGAATATTCTAACGGCTGATCTAATTTTATCAGAGGCACATTTCCATACATTGGAGGAAGAGGAATTGCAAAAATACACACGAACCCTCTTCTGAAGTCCCCTCTTGGCTAGCAGATCTCGACATTGCATTTAGCTCATGAACGTATTGCGATACACAAGACTAGCATATGTACGACCAGAGTTCATCGTCAGGTCGTGTGTTGTGGAGTAAAGTGTGGGTAACTCGCACCTCCTCCAGGACATCTGGCCATCATGCACGAGTAAGCCAAAAAACTACACTAGTGCTCCCTATAGTCGAGGCCTTTCTGCCAACAACGGCGCAAGTAAATAACGGCACAATTGCTGGTAGTTATATCTTTGTACTGATGTAGGTTTTCACGGCTCGATTCATGATGGTTGCTCTTCAGACCTGTTCTTTCGGGATAGCTGTGTCAAGTGCTCTCCCTTGCGACGTTTTTCCTCCCACGTTGGAAGCATCATCAGGCGTTCTAGTGTTTGTGGAAATTGACCGTAGTTATGTATTTCAGCCTCTGAGAGGCAGAGAGATATAGCACAGGTAGCGTAGGGCTTCGTTTCAGGACTTATGTTGTGCATTTTCATTTCCAAAGAGGTGGGTTTACAGTGCACTTTTTGCTCGGTAAGGCCTCTAGCAATAGATGGCCGTTTGTGCATATTTTTTTTAAATAACTGTTTTGACTGCTTCATATATAGCATACCAAAAATAGTTCAGAGCATATTTGTGCCACACATCAGCCTCAGACTATAATGACGTTTCTGATTACATTGTATATATGTACATGCACTTCTTTGATTTGAAATTTGCACGTTTTAAGCAAGTTTTGGTTTATGAAATGAAACGCTGTGGAGTCTTTGAGCGGTCTTGCTTGTAGAAAATGCAGACTTTACAAACCTTCATAAAAATATTGGCATTGACAAGGGAACATGATGTCTCTTTCCGGTAAGTGTTTGTTCAATCCTTTAATTTACAAAGAAACAGTCGGAAGAGGAGACTTAATGTTCTGAATGAAGATGGCACATTCATCTGTGATGTTCCCAAATAATGAGAGCCAACAAGGGGGCTCCAAACCATTGAACCTCAAGTCTTGAGTCCTATCAGCAATCCCCAACCCTGTCGTAACTTATTATTATACATGCGGTGGGATTTTCTTTTTACCGTTGTTAGTGCTATAATGGTTTTTTCTGTGTTTTTATATGCTAAATTATTAACCAATACTTTGTATATGACCGTGCAATATCAACTTCGGATATCACTTTAGTTGCGTTGTTCGCACAATGTGAATTAAAGTGCTTTCAATACATGCTAGCTTACTGATTGCACTTATGTTTACAATTCTGTGTTCACGCTCAGGGCATGAAATTCAAATTTCTGAACATGAAATGAGATTTTATAAGTGGATATGGTTTTTTGCAGAGCGATAGCATCACCAGTGCTCTACTGTAATGGTTCAATGGGCGTAAAATGGGCCGTTCACTTTCGCCGTATTGTTACTGCACTCTTGTTTAGTTTGGTGCTGGAATGTGTAAGATTAGTCTTGAAAATGTCAGAGATATGAAGAAATGTTTCTAGCTGTTGCCACTCAATTCTTTTTTCTCGGCATATAAGGATTGCTATTTTTACGTTTGATGAAATATATATTCCAATGTTTCAGTTTGTTTACAAAGCCATTTATGATTACACGGTTGGTGCAGGATGAAAGGAAACATGCTAATTTTTATAGGTCGCAGATAGACGACTGTAAATATTTTCTGCGAGCATGTGGTGCATTTTAATAGAATACAAAAAATGGACCTTGCGTATGAACTTATGAAATATGGACATATAAACTTCAATATTGACCTTTTCATTGTACATTCATTTTTAGATAAGGTCCAATAATTTACATCTTGACAAATCCTGCTGGGTCTAAGCAAAACTAAGCCAGTCCTTTCCATCCTTCCAACATATCAACAGTTCATATCTGGCCGGCAAAACGGTACTGCAGCAAGCGGCAATAATTCTGTCCCTGACCTTCATATATCAGTCCTTTTGAAGGTGATCATTTGATGGAACGGCAACAATTTCCTGGCTGAATGAGTCTACAGCACTTTGATTGAAATCCATTGTACTGCAAGTGTCTGTGCCCACATGGCTGATCCCTGGAAATGAATGTGCTTGGAATTTTTATTTAATAGCAAAAACTAAAGCAGTGCTCCTGGTTTGACACGGCGTGGGGTTTGGACTTGAACTGTAAATTGTTTTTTTTGTTAGCCACACAAAATGTTTACATGCATATAAACCGGACTGTTTAACACCCCTAATTTATATCTGATCATTTAAATTTAACAATTACAAGGCCATGTTAACTACATGAGCTGTATTTCTCCGCTAAGCATTTTTGAAATGTGCTCGCGTAAAATGTGTTTTCTTTCACGCAACATGCACGTAAAACTATGTTAGAATGTAAATGTATTAAATACGTACATATGCAAATTTTGTTTTGTAAACATTAATTACATTTGCAGTTGCCTTATAACATTGTCTTTTCATTGCATTTCAAATGAATATGGTAACACGTTTCATTTGTTAATTTGTCTTTTAGTTGCTAATATAGTTCTTGAAAAAGGAATCGTCCAATTATTTGCTGATGGGGATCAAGGTAGAAGCGTTCACGTCGCGATCCCTGTCAAGTAATACTTAGTATTACCTGCGAATTCTACCAAACACTTTGAAGCCGAGCTGAAAGACAACGATGTCCAGAAGCTAACCATCGCACTTCGAAGAATCGCAAAGAAGAACATTTGCTGATTATGGTTTTTCTAGGAAACATTTAAACTTAAGTGTGACTTAACATCGTCTCAAAGTTCTCGCACTAACATTTTACCAAACCAACAAAATACGTGTTTAAAGCAATATCCATAGCTTGAAGTGTCATCTTTTAAAAATCAGAATTTGGAGATGGTTAGAAGATCAAAGGGTCTGGGTAATTGATCCCAACAGCAAATTACTTCCTGGAATCGGAAATGAAATCTGCAGGCTGCAAGTGCATTCTTTGATCCGCCATGTGCTTCGAGATTTCTTTGTGGGCTCCTTATCTTTATTATTTTAAACTAAATAGTACAAGCCTATAAAGATCATGATGATATGTTTAGTCCAGCTATTTATTTATTTATTATTTGTATTATATATTATAATTATTACCCAAGCAAAATAAGGTGCAGCTGTTTTAACTAATTGATAGCTAGAATTTTGGACGTTCAATAAAATACAATTATTTTTGGGAGTCTGAATTTTCAAATATGCATTGACAATAATGTAGGTAATTTTTTTTAAATACAAGCATGTGACGTATGCACACATTCTATATGTCTTATGTTGTTAAAAGAAATCCATATATATAGTTTTAAGAATGTGATTTAAGACACAGACAGAAGTTGTCATTTGTAAAATAACCAAACTTGTGGGTCTCCAGCCTCAATTGTGTACCGTAGAGGTAAAGTTGTAGGCCTGTGATTGCTTATTCACACCACTGCTGCAGGAGATCCTCTGCTAGAGGGAGTTTAAGAAAGCCCCTCTAAAATGTATTTGGCCGACTCTGCCACCATGAGGGAGATATTGGATGGATGCTAAGGGGTTGAGTAAGCAGTGTTACTCATATGGTGTGTGGGTGATCTGACGTTGTAATAGTATTAATCTATGCTTATTTTAAAAGAACTGCTAAAACCTACACACAACATTATTTTCATGAAATTATAATGAAACAAAACATTGCAGGTATATTAGACTCTTTATACCAACATTGCAGGTATATTAGACTCTTTATACCAACTCGATGCTGAGTGTGAAGCGGCTGGGATGAGAGTCAGCACCTCCAAATCTGTGGCCATGGTCCTCTCACGGAAAAGAGTGGGTTGCCCTCTTCAGGTGAGGGGAGAGCAGTTGCCCTTAGTGGAGGAGTTTAAGTATCTTGGGGTATTGTTCACGAGTGATGGTAAGCGGGAACGTGAGGTTGGCCAGCGGATTGCAGCAGCGTCGGCAGTGATGCGGGCACTGTACCGGTCCGTGGTAGTGAAGCGGGAGCTTGGTCCTAGGACAAAGCTCTCGGTTTACAGGTCAATCTACGTCCCTATTCTCACCTATGGTCATGAACTTTGGGTAATGACCGAAAGAACGAGATCGCGGATACAAGCGGCAGAAATGAGGTTTCTCCGCAGGGTTGCTGGGCTCACTCTCCGTGATAAAGTGAGGAGCACAGAAATCCGGGACAACCTCGGAGTAGAGTCGCTGCTTCTTCGGATTGAAAGGAGCCAGTTGAAGTGGTTCGGGCATCTGGTAAGGATGCCCCCCGGAAGGCTCCCTCGGGAGGTATTCCAGGCGCGGCCCACCGGGCGGAGACCTAGAGGCCGACCTAGGACACGTTGGAGGGATTATATCCTTCGGCTTGCCTGGGAACGGCTGGGAATCCCCCGGGAAGAGCTGGAGTCTGTTGCTGAGGAAAGGGATGTCTGGTCCACTCTCCTTGGACTGCTGTCACCGCGACCCTCACCAGGACAAGCGGTTTAGAAAATGGATGGATGGATGGATATACCAACTCTGCCTAAAATACACGTTTTATAGTAACTCTTCAAACAGATTATTATAAATGCATCTGCATTACAGTGTGATAATGCCTAATCTATCAATCTAGGTTTGATATTTGCAAGAGCTATTTAACACACTTGCTGTGGTGTGTACAAAAGAAAGCAGTGCATCTTTAAAAGTAATCAGTGGATCCCAAGCATCATGTCATTTGCAAAATGTGTTTTTCTGAAATGGCTAATTAGGTATGTTCTATTAGTCGTATGCGTATCTTTGCGAGCACATGCGGCAATTAAAATTGAGACACAAGCAAGATTGATGCTGTTTATAGTCGGCGCGAGCCACAGGAGAGCTGAGGGTTGCAGCTTTTGCAGGCGCAGGAGCCACCAGTCATGCACATCGTGCTCACCCACCCTAAGCTCACCACCCCAAGCTCACACCACCCCCTTTGACCAGAATGCGTCTTGGTTAAGAGCTGCTAGCATGTTCAGAAAGGTTCTTGGTCACCGTTAATGGTTTCTAACGGTGTATTTGCACATGCATGCCAATTTTCTACTCTGTGATGGCCTCACTGCAGAATCCAGCGTTTCTTTGGTTTGTTAGACCATACTTTACCACGCTGATTAATATGAGGTGGTGACGACTGGGGGGGGCATAGATGTGGGAGGATAGAAAGTACAGCCTGACAGTGTATTTTACTACACTGCCGCCTGCTGCATACCACAGCCGCAAAGCATAAAGTATATAGGTTTTCTTTTTTTTTTACAAACTGTATACTTGAAAGTGGGCGGCATGGTGGCGCAGTGAGTAACACTGCCTCCACACACCAAGGAGGTCCTGGGGGTTTGATTCCCTGCTTATGTAACTCTCTGTGTGGTGTTTGCATGTTCTCCTCAGTTCTATCAGAGTTTTTGCCGGGTACTCCAGTTTCCTCCCACATTCCAAAGACATGCTGCCTAGGTTAATTGGCCTGCTGACTAAATGGCCATCGGGTCACTGCAGTAGACTGGAGTCCGATCCTGCCCTGCCTTGCGCCATGTGTCTTCCGGGATAGGCTCCGGCTCATAGCAACCCTCTATAGGATTAAGCAGGTATGAATAATAGAGAAATAATTGGAAGTAAATTCAATATTTTCTATATCTTGAAGACACAGTGCTGATGACAATTGTACCATTGAATTTGCTCATATAGTATCTACATGACTTAAACATTTATTCCCTACATGTACATGGCTTAAACATGGATTCCCTACATCCACATGGATTTCCTACATCCACCCCCTAAACAAAAATTGAGGGGGTGGATGTTGGGAATGAGTCCTTTTTTGTCCAATATTAGTAGTGCATTTTCACATTTTCCATATGCTTGAGCCATTAAAGGCATGAGGCATACATCCAGTAGGGAATATACCTCAATTTACAACAGAAGGCTTTTACATGTTTCTCAGTGGATATGAAAAAATAGTCTATTTTTCAGAGCAGTGCCACCACCTGCAGTCGTTATTCTGTGGTTATACCTGATTGTGGCGATACATGATTATGCCATTTAGGGGATTCATTCTGTAGAATAAGTGGCTTTGTAATAGTTGATTAAATACAACATATGTTCTTTGTTACGATTCTTAAGCTAAAGGTGCAACCCTGAATTTACTTGCTTGCACCGATGCTGACAAAAGGACCTCCACGAGAGGAAACTCTAGAAGGCCCTTCCTGGGGGTATTTGATCTACTCTTCTGCAATAGCCAGATGTCTTGGAAGATGTGAGAGTACCCACAAATTACCCCATCACACGAGACCTCCCGATCGACTGTGGTTTATCCAATTATACTCCTGGGTGGACATTCTTAAACAATAAAAAAAACATTTAAAGAAATATGTGCAACAGAATGTTGCCCTGTGCATGAAATTATACGAGATACTACGGACAAGGTACGTTACAGAACTGGCTTCACTGGTTATAAATCAGCCTTGTTTGTAATGGGCAGCAATCAACACACTCTGTGCATTGTACATCATGTCTACTAAAAGAGTTTCATAAATACACGATATAGTGTCTTGCATATCATAAATAATACACATCATATACTTGAATTTAACTCGGTGCATATTCAATAACTAGGTCTTGTAACAGTCGTGCTTTGCATTCAGTCAAGCAAAACTGTGAATCAGATAGCAGTCCCAGCTATTTGTCATCCAGCACCAGCCAGAGAAGAGTAATAGTTGTACGTGATTAACGGTTTCCATATAATTTAATATAGTGACATCTGCCACGTACATGGATAGAATAAATATTAATTTATGAAATGCTAGGAATGAATATCTTCCAATGCAAATGATTATATAAGTTATGTTTGGATGACTTTCATTGATGAAGCATTTGGATGAAAAGCATAATTTAAAGCATTATATTTTTGTGTCTAATTGTATTCGTACAGTTATTAGGTTAGGCAAGTTTGAAATCTAATGGGAAATTCACAACTCATTTTTATACATACATTTTTGTACATATTGCAAGATCTACATTGTACTGGAAAAATGTATTTGAACCAAATACATCTTGCAGGGCTTTATTTTTATATGGTAACGCGCTAAAAGATTAAATTAAGTATGGCTCATGACGGGATATACATTTTATTTCTGAGTGTTAATTGCGACTTTGTGAAACACACCGTAATGTTCAGTACAAGCTCAGTGAAATGTGTATTATTTAAGTCTTTCTCACAACATCATTATCAGCTCCCCAAATTGAACTGCAAATAGGCTTCTGCCATGCTTGTGCTCAGGCCTATAATTTATATGCGATGTTTTAATAATTTGTATTCATAACAAAGGTGTTTTCTTCTGCTTGGAACAGCTTTGAATTCTATCTTTGTTCCACCATATGTTAATTGCAATCCTGTATATTATTGGATGAACACTATTGCAACCTGCGATAGGCTTAACTCTTTGTAGATTTTCAGGAAGCAATGTCAATGAGTGAACAAAAGGGACAAAATGTTGGACACTTCTTCGTTCCACAAAATGTCCCCCGATAGATAGTTCCGCAAACGAGGAATTAAATTGTGATAGCCTATAACGCAGGACATCACACCTGATATTGTCTCCATGAACAAGGACGTAAAAATGTGGTGGCAGCAGTTCTCCTGGAGCTATTGGATCGCAAGTTAGGCTAATGCTGCACGACAGCGTCTCATTAGGCTGTAGGACATTTTCAACCCTACTCTTGGCAATTGCTAGTCAATACACATTATTAGCTAAGGCAATGAACGTGTTGTAGACATACCACTCTTAAAATGTATACTTCAAACAAATGTTTGATTCCCAAGTTTTATTGCAAAATCATTACATGTCCTTGAAATTTTCACGTTGAAAAATATGAAATATTTTCTGATTAGATGACTATAAAAACCTGCAAAACGTTAAAGATCCAACTATAAATGAGCTGTCTCAAAATAGTACTGGTTGTATTCCCGCAATGGCAAGGCCAAGAGAGGTTCCCTGAAATTGCAGTTGGAAAGTGTGAAAAGATGAAATTAAGCTTCCTTCAAGATGGGCAGGTCAAGCTGTAATATAGGTAAGTTAATTGCCTAGTAACCAGAATTGCCTCACCTCTGACTTGAAGCCCTGCCTTAAGGATCACGGATGACCTTCCTGGGATCTGTTACATGTTTTCTCCTCGTAACTGTCATTGCAAGTAAAACGTGTGTCTGGTCGTGTCATGACATTTTCTCGTGGCCACCAGCTTCTCCCTTTTGTCTGCAGTTGACATTTTTGCCTTGTATAGGAATCAGAAAGCCTGTAAGCTGAAAAAGTGGACTGTATTTTCCATAGTCACCTATCACTTGCAATCTATTTTCGTAAAAAGACCAACTGCAACTTTATTATCACTTGTTTCTGCAGCTTGTAATTGCAGGATTATGATTGGGTATGTATACTTTAGTTTTTATATGTACGTACCAATGTATAATTTGGTATTCCGAGAGTATGATGATGCATGCCGTGTCCCTGTGAATGCATAAAGAAATACTTAATTAAGAGGTTCTGGGATATGCAGTGTACTGTGTGACATGCACACCACTATAATTTTATGCTTGGATGGAAACTGTGTACTTCCACACTAGTTTAGCACAGAGTGACAACCCAGCACTTGCAGTAAAAGGATGTCATGGGTATGAGAAGACCATTGCACACTTTGCAGATTTTCTCTTTCCAATGTCAAGGATTCCCTCTCTTCTGCACTCGGCATTACATTCAAATCACCTATGAGGAATGCTGGAGTAAGCTAACTGGAACACAGGACGAGTGCATTGCTGATGCGGCTACTGTTACTGTCTTACAAAAAAAAACACAAGCATTGTCCAAAATGTGCAAAATTATGCAGTCTTATTTGACAATGCTTGAATATTGTCAACGACAAGATTTTTACACTTTTGAAGTAAATAAAGTTTTGAAAGAAACTTTTCTCTATAAAATTAAATATGGATATAAGCACATGATGTATTAGACATATAACAATTCCTTTGCCCCATCAATTGGATGCAATTCCATGACTTGGTCATGGTTTGATTCAAGAAATAGATTCTTTCTTGTCTCATTTGTATTGTTTCTCATGTCAGCCTCGTGAGTTCGGTGATTGCAGTCAGTACGATATGAACGTAACCTATTACACATCAATATGGAAACAGTTTTTTACGTTAATGTAAGTATAGCCTATAATGTTCACAGCTTATTTTACAATGATGCATGCCACATAATACTCTTATTACAATAGAATGTAGCGTTAGTGTCGGAATTACGCCGATAATTAGAGCCACATTAACACATTTCTGGAGTTGGATATACAAACTAGTTGTGGGAATAAATCGGCTTTAGTGCCTCAACTCATTATTGCTTGTGAGTTTAGAATGCCAATACATCTTTACAAATCCATCCATTCATCCATTGTCAGAAACCACTTAATCCTGTACAGGGTCACGGTGAGCTTGAGCCTATCCCGGCAAAACACAGGGCGCAAGGCAGGGATATGCCCAGGATGGGACGCCAGCCCATCACAGGACACCGGGGGCAGGCCAATTAACCTATGCTGCAGCATGTCTTTGCACTGTGGGAGGAAACCGGGGTGTCTGGTGAAAACCACGCAAACACAGGGAGAACATGCAAACTCCATACAGAAAGGCCCCCGAGTCAGCATTCGAATCCGGGACCTTCAAATGATATACCATACTCTAATAACAAACATGCACCCAAGTAGTGGCTATTGACAGTTCTGCATATCATTGTATATGCTTAAGACTGCATTTACTTTCAATGTCATATTTTGTTTAATTTACAAAAACACATGGTTATCATTCTAATAACAGTGGACTTACAGCCTGCTGTTTCAATAATCTTCCTTTGTATTGTTGCTCGCTGTTATTTTGCTATTTTGGTATCATGTAATACGAGTATTTTTAAATCACTGGTTGGAGTTGATTTTTTTTTTCTTCCACCTTCCATGCACCGGTGCTATTTAGAAAACTAATGAGAGCAAAGCCTGACGACCCCGTGCTGGGGAGCCTAACATTTAGAGTGTGGTTGAGTGTTCTGTAATTGGCTTCAACTCGAAATTCTAAGGGAGGTGTGAGGAAAAAAGAAGAAAAATGTACAAGAAAAAATCCTTATTACCCCACGTTCTAGTCTGTTACAAATTTGTCATGCCTTTCCCAATGAAACCAGGCATTGGAGTGGCAAATTGAGGTGTGGAAGCTTGACACAGCTGGTGGTCCTTGGGCAGTGCTGTAGGTTTGGAATGTTGACCTCTTTCGCATTCCAGTGCTGTAGTCAGGTTTTGTTGTGTAATTCCTCTGTATCGAAGGGGCATTGCAGAATTGTACCTGTTATATACTCGAATGTATCGTACTTGTTTTGTCATATGAGTGGTAGTCTTTTACCGAGAATATTTGAACACATTGATTACAAAAAATTAAAGTTTGCGGTATGGAACATACCTGATTAAGTTTTACAACAACCTTTTTAGTGTTGATGTTGTAGTTTGTCTTACTACTTGGCATCAGGGGTGATTTGTGAGTTGTCATGCATGACATCTCATGCTTTAAATCTGTTAGTTGTTTTTTTTGGGTGTATTGTGTTACAATTCTGAAAAGGCTTAAATCAAAATATGGCATGTTTTAACATCTAAAACATATGGATACTAATATGTCCATCTTGAAGAGCTCCAATAAGCAGAGAAATTGGTTGAATGGAATTTTGTACTGATATAGGTTTTCACTGCTCGATGCATGGTAGTTACTTTTCAAAGCTGTTCTTTCGGGATAGCTGTGTCGAGCTCTCGAGCTTTCTCCTTCGCAACATTTCGCTTCCCACGTTGAAGGCATCCTCAGGCATCCTGAGTTCCGAGTGTATATATAGCACAACATTTTCAGCTTCACCCAGCCACTGAGGACAGCTGAGGGTGCCTCCAACGTGGTAGGTGAAACGTCACGAAGGAGAGTAATGGAGTTTTTCACATGGCTATCCCGAAAGAACAGCTTTGAAAAGAATGGAACTTTGACAGGGCTGGAAAACAAAAGACCTGGCGCCGCATGACAGTGTGAACCACCGCCTCCTCCTGAAAAAGATCTTGGAGTTGACAAAAGACCTGGCGCTTACAGACCTCATTGGAGCCCTCCTAAAAGATAGGTGCTTCTTTGTTGTCTTGAACAACAAGCAAAGTCGCTGGTGACGACAACGGAATGGCCTACCCCAAGGTAGTGTGTTGGCTCCCCTACTATATAACATCTACACTAACGACCAGCCAATGGACCAGAATACTGAACGGTTCATCTATGCCGACGACCTCTGTGTAACATCCCAAGAGAGTACGTTTGAAGCAGTGGAAGCAAATCTCACCTCAGCCCTAGATGAGCTGCGCCTCTACTATTAGCACAACCACCTACATGCCAACCCTGCGAAGACTCAAGTCTGCTCTTTCCATCTCAGGAATCGTGAAGCCAACCGACCTCTTAAAATCAAATGTTCTGGAACACCACTTGAGCACTGTATGCACCCTGTCTACCTTGGAGTAACCCTGGACCGCACTCTCTCCTTTAAGGAGCATTTAAAAAACACCAAATTGGAAGTCGGTTCCAGAAAAAACATCCTACGAAAACTGGTCAACTCCAAATGGGGAGCCACAGCACACATTAAGATCTACTGCTCTGGCCTTGTGCTATTCCTCTGCGGAGTATGCAT
>JAZEWU010000011.1:9295391-9330520 GCA_036362915.1 Geotria australis | reverse complement strand
AGACCTTGCGGAGTTCAATGAAAATGCCAGGGGCTGTGTAAGGAAATGGGAAACTGTAATTTGACCATCGCGCTTCGAAGAATCGCAAAGAAGAAGATCATAGCGCCTTGATTCTTCGAAGTTCTGTACAAAAAAATTAGTAAACATTTATGGCTGCTTGAAATCAGCTCATTTTGCTGACATCACACATGGCTGGATGCTGGCCTGCTAGGAATGCTTTACTCGTCACAAAAAGCACTGCCTTAGAATTATAATGTAGTCCAGAGTTTGATACTGCCACTTTTCATGAGTGTGCTTGTTCCTTCTTGACAGTAGTAGTCAGCCAGTTGGTTCCCTGTGGTGTTTGGCTTGATTGTTACGAGTGTGTTAAATTAAGGTTAACAAAATCAATGATACTGAGTAAATGCCAATGCAGTGCAAAATCTGTGGCCTCAATGCATTTATTTCAACTACATTTTTACTGTATTTATTAGCCGCAATGCAATATGCATTAAATAGCCTAAAATAGTCTATGAGTATATTTTTGCCAATATACAGATGATTTCAACAAAAATGGATACGCAATGCAGAGTTTGTCGTGCATTGCTCCAGTTTGGTCCAAATGTGGTGATGAGGGAGTGGTTCGAGTCATTGCCATCTTCCAGTCAGTAATGCCTGTTTTAACGGGGTCTCTCATTATAACCACATTAATTACTCAGTGTTGTATATTTTTGGCTAGTGCCTTGCTTCGGCATGGTTGCCTTAAGTGTTGTAGACATTACGTGAAACATCGCAGAGACCCTATCTGGCAAGCACCCAAACCAACTCAGGCCAGACTGTCAAGCACCCGTATGAAGGTCTGTTCGTTCCGCTTAACAAAGTTCATCCGTGAACGTTTGCAGGTGGAACTTCTTTCACTCTCAAGGAAAGGTGAACCAAAACATGCTTGGGCTGCCCCTGTATTTGGGTTAATGGGGTGTACCATGACATATGGTTGATGTAGTAAATATGACATTCAATTTGTGTGTATGTGTGTTTTTTTTATACATGGTTAGCATTGACAAAAAACATCTTAGACCTCCAAGAAAAATGGCTTTGTTATTTTGTTACCGCTGACTCAAGTCAATTAGATGTTGCCTTGAAAATGTGTCTCAGCTTTCTGGACAGGATTTGAGAACCATGAAAAGGTTTTGAGAACCCAAGAGCACTCTTAAGCAGCCAATCAAACAGCTTTTGACAGATTTGTGCCGTGAAATAAATAGACCGTAAGAAATGTATTTCACATCGGATGTGGTTCACCTTTGTAGGTTGCCACCTTAACACCAATGTTGTTCAGCAGCAACTTCAAACGTTGAGGCTGGTTGGGTCTTTTTCACTGTGGAATCTAAGTTATTTTCAGACTATATATATATATATTGGTTAATTCTATTTTAACTATCATTGTTTTGCTTGGTGTTGTTTCTCAGGTTGTTTGAGGGTAAGCGCAGACTGTATTTAATAAAGGGGTTGCTTTGATTAAGATTTATTTTGGTGCGAATGAGGTTCTGTGACAAGAATATAAATGTCAAAAATGCACACTGCATGGTGACCTCATCAATAGAAGTGCTTAAATTACCCCACAGACCATTATTTTGAAAAAGTCAGACATGCATTAGGTCATTAAAAATGAAACAATTGCACTGAAATGCTATATGCAACAGTGATGTTCATATGCGTATAAATATTAAGTTCCATTGTGTATCAAAATAACAGTTAAGTGTGTTCATTCACGTGGGATAGTCATTATATTACTGCAATCTTTATTGCTTGAAATGCAAATGTTGCAGTTAGGTATATAAATAAAAAATATGTAACGCCTTCCTGGTGATACTTGACTCATGTAGAAAATCTGGCAATGCACATTCTCACAGACTTTCTTGAGAAACTGAGCAGTATTAATTCTCTCAGCTCAAATGTTCCATTAATCCCGAGGCATATGCTCAATGTTCAACTAAAGTCAAAAGTAACCCATAACTTTCAAAAGCAATGTCCAGTACTTGTGATAATCGACCTTATTGCAGAGTTGTCACTCGAAAAAAAGTAATTGCTTTGGAGGATTATCTTGGTTCAGAAAATGGTTTAGATTTATCAATGATTGTTTTTCTGTGTAATGGTAATTGAGATAGCCACATAAGATTTGTATTCATAGCTATAAACATATATTATAACGCTGTTATCTTAATGCATACCATTGTCTGGAATGATGGATGATTTCGCATAAACTGTTTAGTTTCAGGAAAGTTTGTTGGTAAGAATGTATATTGCCAAAGAGAGTTACCCATATCTAAAACAAAGTAAATCGTATTCTTGCTTAAGTGAGCATTGCCATGAGTGCTCCTAACATTTACAGTGCTGGAAATTCCATGTTCCTATTGTGGGAGCCACAAAGTGGTACTTATTTTATTAACCCCGAAGAGATGATGGGCTGAGTCGTCCTAGGATTTGAGGTTACCAAAATTTGAACTCACTAGCCACTTAACTCTACCACTGAGCCTGCTTATTAAAATACACCTGATTAATTGAGCTAATTTAATATTTTGTCTACATGTGTTTGTCTGATATTGGCATTTAATAACTCCATTACTGCATTTTTATGCGTAGGAAGGTAGCGCTAATTGGGAATATCGTTATTTAAAATAAATTCCTTTGCTATTGCACGAGGTCAATCTTTTGTGACTTATAGCTCTTATTGACAATGTTTAACGGAACTCATCCCCTGAAGGGATTTGCTAATGCAGTCCTAGATAATTCCTTCCTCTGCATCTTCATACTGTATTTGTATAGTGTTTATGTATATAAGCCGCCAATACTACACATTGATGGTTGCTTTTCAAAGCTGTTCTTTTGAGATAGCTGTGTCGAGCGCTCTCCCTCTTGTCCGCTATCCCGAAAAAACAGCTTTTGAAAGCAACTATCATGAATCGAGTCGTGAAAATCTACATGAGTACAATATCAATGTATCTTTATAAGGAGAATCACTCCTCAACTACTGCACCAATTTCAATTAATGCGGTGTCCTGAGAAGTTTCATTTATGAAAAAAAACGTTGACCCTCTCCCCAATAGTTTTGCTAATTTAGCAAATTCTGACCATCCTTTGCTTATGTGTTGTATTATTTATGGCAAAGCGCTGCATAATGAATTCCCCCTTTCACAATCATACATTGGAGAAGTGTGTCCTGTTAGAGAGAGGAATTGGGAGGTGTTGCAAGGAGCCATTGAATATTAGTTGGAGTCTCACTTGTAATGAATAACCTACAGTGCTCAGCACTTTAGAATTTAGTCACTGTTGGCCTTGCCTTGCCAATCCTAACATAGCGTATTTTAAAGTGTATCATATCTATCCACAGCCTTTAGCCCTCTGACATTCTTGTTATTGTGTGTGTTTCATACTGAGGATCCAAATGGTGTTGTATTGGATTTTATGGCACGGCAGGGTGATTGAAGCACACAATTAGCCAGAGATGGGGGCAACACAAGTCGGAAACATTTTGAAATGGAAGTCTATATAAAGGAATTTGTCATCATCTTCAAAAGGTCTCAAGGGTCAGTGACCATGTATTGAAGTACAAGCTTAGCGAAATGGGAAAGTGGCAATCGTAAAGCTAATTTATGACCAGAGGCTGTGCAATGGGGCTCTCTGAAAGTTTCTTCACAAGATCACAGCCAGTTTTAAGATGTTTCCATAAATCTTGAGATTAGGGATATAAACTGTGCTTTGAGGATGCAATTTCTGTGGAGACCCGTCTCGGTTGCACTTGCTATAAAAATAATCGTTTGCATGTTTTACTTGAAAACTATTCGATTTTAACAAATGATAAAGTGACAACTACAGCTGTTGTGCATTTAATATTGTAATTGCATTTTTACATAATTATTGCAGAGAATATTCTTTTGAAAATTGTTCAATATAGTGCTTTGTATGTGCATACTAAGGCTGATAGCCAATGTTATAAATCTAATATAATTCCTTGGTACACAGCATTTGGGACCTTGCAAATTTCCCTAAAGTATTACCTATGCAAAACTTATGTCTGTAAGAATGGTCTTCAGAGAACACCTCGCAGGTACAATGCTGTGTACAGGTTGATTTATTGTGCCACATTATTGGGCACAAACCTGCAAAACACAAGTTTACTTTTCTTGATTATAAATGGCCCAATTATATTACACCAATAGCGTAATAGTAACAATTGTTGAAATAATGTACAGGAATGATATTTGTATTTTTTACACTCGTTATTGCATATAATACATCAATAATTAATATAAATGTTCTTCTCATTGTCAACCTCCTTTTGCTGTATCAATCATGGGGGTTGTTTGACCATACTTCACAATGCTGATTTGCACATCTTGGTGAATGCAGTGAAAGCGCCCCAGTCTTGCGCAAACAGAGTACTTCACGAACTCAGAACACAAGCTGCACAGTGCGTTGCGTGTGTACGAACTTCACGTAACAAAGTGTGATCTCTTTGCATTGTGTCCAGGTGGAGGTAGAGGTGGAGACGATGGACAAGGCTGGAAACTTCATCGGCTGGCTTCAAGTGGAAGGAGTCAACTTGTCAGTGGCGCTGGTGGAGCATGCCCTCTCCCGAGTCCACTTCACAGCTGAGCGCAGCTCTTATTTCAAAAATCTCACCGTTGCCGAAGAGGCTGCCAAGAAGGCAAAGGAGAAGGTAAATGTGGCCTATCCATTTACTTTTTTTGTTGGATATACTTAGCATCCTTCAGACCAAGTGAATGCTGAAAGAGAAGGACATATTTGTCCGCTTGACGGTTTCTGAGACATTTTATTCGATGCAAGTGTTAAATGCCGCCTTGTTGGCAGCTTACCAGGACATCTCGACATGCATGATGGAGATAGATTTAAGAACGCTTGTGACTGTTAGCCCTTAGATATTTCACATAAAATCTACAGGTTAGGGTTTTAGCTACTCTTGGATATCCATTAGAGGAGTTTTTAAATGACTGAAAAAGGAATAGCATGGTGGGCAAAAGACACATCTGTTTGAGTTCTGCACTCACCTGACTGTATTTCAGGCAAACTGAAACAGTGGTTCATTTGCATTTTTTTTCATGTAACTTTTTCCAGTCATTTGTTTTGGCTCATTAAAAGTTGCACCTTGTTGAGTCCATTTCAGCTAATAGCTGCAAATAGGCTAAACTCTCCCAAGAAAATGGATCGCTCTGAATACGTTGCTAGTTTGGTGTTCAGCACTTTCTACCTAAAATAAGAGCTGTTGATACATATTCAAAATTTTGGGTGGCTGTATACGCAGTTAGGTTCATGTGGTATTCTGCAGGGCGGCATGGTGGCGTGGTGGGTAGTGCTGCCGCCTCACATCAAGAAGGTCCGGGGTACGAAGGTCCGGGGTACGAATCCCAGCTCGGGTGCCTTTCTGTGTGGAGTTTGCATGTTCTCCCCGTGTCCGCGTTGGTGTTTGCCGGGCACTCCGTTTTCCTCTCATAGTCCAAAACATGCTGCTGCATAGGTTAATTGGCCTGCGGACTACATTTCCCCTGGTCCCCTGTGATGGACTGGCGTCTCATCATGGGTATAGCCCTGCCTTGTGCCCTGTGTCTGCCGGGATAGGCTCCGGCTCACTGTGACCCTGTACAGGATTAAGCGGTTTCTGACAATGGATGGTTGGATGGTATTCTGCAGTATTTTTGAGGAGCTTGCTGATAGTAAATAGTGTTTGTCTTACTACATTACAGTACATAAAACTCTGTATCTAACCACGGCTGTTCTTACATCACATTTTTACGGCAAACACTGGAACCTGCATTGTGCACAAAAAATCCATGCTACAATATACTGTTATATTGGACACCGGGTTTTCGGTTTGAGTTGTCTGAACTAAAATCTGGCCACACTGTGAGAGACAAAAAGATAAGAACTAGAGCTTGAGAACAGGGGCTAACACTTGGTGAGGCTGAAACGTTATGTGACAAAAGCAGGCCTTTATTTGGCATTCCGAATGTGTTTTGAAAGTAGTCTAAGCAAACTCTCGGACAACCAATATCGCACTGGGATTAAACGCCACGATCAGGTGGAACAGCTTGACGTCAGTAAAATGATTTTTGAGTCTTGCTGCTTTTAATAGATGCCTGTCCTCGCTTCAAATAAAGCGCTTGTAAAAAAATCAACTGGTTTTTATGGCAGCAAGTAGTACATTCGTTTCTCATAGGCACGTTGCAGAGAAGGTTAAGTGTTCTGTTACGCAAGACTGTGTTTTGTTTTTCCTCTTTACTGAAATCCGTTAAGATAGGTTGCAAGATAGTTACAGATTAATATTTTTTATGACAATTTGTGATATGCTTTCTCTTATCCTGTTTACAGGGGGATGCTATGTTTTGGGTATTCCAAAGCCTGCTTTAAATTTGGGGGGGGGAACATACCTTATTTGACACGTGTATCATTTTAGAAGCAAAATAATTGCACTTTGTGGAAAATATGTACAGAGATGTTTATACATTTGTTTCATTTTCAGTGCTGCAAAAACTTATGTTATTAGGAATATTCCTACCTTGCTCCTGCTCACTGTAGAGGCTTATGGTTTCAATCCAGTTGTTTCCCTGACTGTTACTGCGGGTGTAATAACCATAATAAAACTATGTGCTGTCTACTTCATATTGGACGTTAAAGATCTCCTAATGCAATTCGCAAGAGTAGGCCTTTGCATTCCGGCGTCAGGGTCCAAATTTTTTCAAATTTGAAAATTGCCCACAAATTACTCAATTTTCATTATGCATATCGCAATCATTGCCCGGTTCTAGGAGCCTAATGCCCCAGGGTCACTCATGCAAATTAGACTATCCTGATCTCTTTGAGTTCTCAGCTGGTTATACAAATAAACGTGAACTCAAGCATGGGATCGATGGAGAGCCTTGTGTCAGCATCCAATACACATTAGACCCATAACCGCTACAATTACAGGCATATTATGGACAAAGACGTAAAATATCCCATTTGAATTGGATAATCTGTTGAGCTTTAAAGCATTTCTTATTTAGAGACAGAAGTACAATTTAATTGGGCAAGAAATTTACTCTGGACTAATTTAGTGGCATTCTGTTCAAGTTTTTCATTTCGTTTTCTGCAATTAGGGCAGATTTTTAATTAGATCTTGGAATTGTGCGTGAAGCTAATTCGGCACACCTCGCCTTCACAATTACCGTGCATAATGGCACCTGCCTAGACACAAGATATGTTTCTCATCTTGTACTTGACAGCTGCGGTTGAGACCAGGATGTAACAAACCCACGTATAGCAATGTTGAGAGGACCTGCACCTGCTGTGGCAACTGTGGATTATCGCGTGGGCTGTTGTATGGAATGGGCTCTTTGGAGAGGTGTCTCATTTTGTTAGGCGTCCTCAGTGGAAAACACACCTTGGTATTTGTAGCACATGTACCGATCTCCAGCTTCCGCAGCTAGGACACTTCAAAAGCGACTGGCGAGTTTTCAATCCTCTGGAGGCATTTGTATGCATTGAGGTAATGAATCACAGGAAGCTTTCGTATTGATTCATTGTGTGAAAGATAGGACACGCACAATGGGATAGATCTATGAAAATAATATCTGTAGTTAAAATATACGAAATTTATGCAAGCAATTCGACAGCCACTTAATATAATTTCATGTTATGGTGTGCTGGACACTAATGTAATGTTGTTGTCGTGAGCCGCGCATATTGTGTAATATACACAAAACGAATTCACAATGGGCCTCACAGCAAGAAGGTCCCGGGTTCGAATCTCGGCTCGGGGTGCCTTTCTGTGTGGAGTTTGCATGTTCTCCCCGTGTCCGCGTGGGTTTTCGCCGGGCACTCCGGTTTCCTCCCACCGTCCAAAGACATGCTGCCAGGTTAATTGGCGTACTGACTAAATTTCCCCAGGCGCCCTGTGATGGACTGGCGTCCCATCCTTGGTGTTCCCCTGCCTTGCGCCCTGTGTCTGCCGGGATGGGCTCCGGCTCGCCGCGACCCTGTATAGGATTAAGCGGTTTCTGAAAATGGATGGATGGATGGAATTCACAATGGAAGTGTTGTATATGCAAACGTGGAAATATGTAACATTATTGTCCGTATGTGTATACAAGTGAATCCCAAACATCATACCACACTGAGAATTGCTCTTAAAAGCTGCTATTTTGGGATAGTCGCGTTGAGCGTTCCTCAACTCTCCTTTGCAACGTTTCGCCTCCCACGTTGGAGGCATCATCAGGCTTCTGAACTAGAGAGGAGGAACGCTCGACATGGCTAGCCCGAAAGATCAGCTCGTAAGAGCAATTCTCACACATCGAGCCGTGAAAACCTACATCAATACATCACACCACACAAAAATAGGGTTTGTGTCATACTTTAATGTATAAAAAGTTTGGTGACGTCACTCGCATTCCACAGTGTTGAACCTGGTGCCTATTGGCAACCCATCCTCCACTCCAGCTGTGTATCCCGCGCAAATACACGGGCAGTGCTAGTTGTCTAAACGCTCCGTAAGGCACAACGGGCAGTGAATCTAGTTAGAGGTGAAATTACAACATGGAGAGTGACTTGAGAAGAGAGCGTTGAAGTGAGATCAATTACAATTTCACTTGATGGGAGATAAACTGTCTGTGGCATTGAATTCCTTAACCACCGCATAGAAGTTAAATGAACATTTTATAATGATCACAATGTATCCGTTTCACAGTCGTCAATAATGATCTGCACCTAGTTTAAAATATATATGTTTAATGACTTCAGTTGTGTTGTTGATATGCTCGCCATGAACCCTGTTGATATAACTCATTGATACCCCTCTCACTGAACAGATTTGGGCTGACTATACGGAACAGCCGGAAGAAGGAACTACTGTGCCACTTGTGGAAGAGACGGAGCGTAAAACCGTCTACAAGCAAGTGGTCATCACAGAGATCAATGATGATTTGCACTTCTTTGCCCAGGATGTGGAGACTGGTATGCACGGCGCCTTTCTTAACTGCATTGGAACCTCCCATGTGACAAGATGTGATATTTCTATCACCACTGGCAGCTTAGGCCAGTTGACCTTTTAGTCGGTCATATGATATCGGCTCTTTTCTGTATCCTGTTTAGAGATAAAATTGACTTAAAAATGCAGAATCACATGGTGGTTTTTTTCTGTAAATAATCCATTAGCTTGTAGAGTCAGATTTTAATTAGTTAGTTGAAAGTGTTTTGAGCAAATCTCAAATTCACTTTCATGGTGTTTTTAATGCATGCCGTTTAATTAAAAGAATTTGTTCGAGTTCATGTTAAGAAAGTTACATATATTTTACATATAAAATGCAGTATATGTTATGAGTAGGTATTGAGGTAAATGGGGAAGGAAAACATTGCACTATAATTATAGGTTTAATCAGAATTATTGCTATTAAATGAACAAAACACTAATTTAAGCAAAATTAATTATAATACTAACCTTTAAACAAGGTACCTTGACATTACAAATATAACATATTTGACATTGACAATAAAATAGTTTAATTGTCTCTTCTTAATACTTATCTTTAAATGACTGGACCAATTTAGATGCAAGTATTGTTTAATGTTATTTTGTGGTGATGTGTGTAACTGATGTTAACTAATGATACGTCATCGCTAAGAAATCACTGTTAGGAGGTGAAATCTTATTTTCTGCCAAACTTACAACTCAGCCTAATACTTTTACTCATAAATAACAATTAATTCTGTGATGATGAGAAATTATTTCGTTTAATCAACTTTGGGAATACCTTGACCTGCAGCTGAGCATCATTATGACTAAATTCTGAGAAATAAATATTAATGTGTAGCAACGTTTTTCAGTTTTGTTATTTTAGCCTCTAAGTGGATGATGATTTCAATACCAAATCTGAGTTTCCACGGTGCAAAACGTGGTTTGAGAGTACAAGGAATAACATACATTGAACCTGAAGTACATATTAGTCTGTGACATTCTAGGGGAACCAACAGCGAATTTACAATGCACCCCAGATATTCGATCATCGTTTTGGGAACGATATTGCTGTGAGCTTGAATCTAGTCACTTCCTTTGTTGAGCCCCCGTAGATCCCTATTAGAATTAACATTTCTGTCTAGCTGCATTTCTACAAATTGATAGGTGGTTTCAAGGGCTGCATATGCTTTTTTGTTGTATTTGCAACAAGCTTCTTCAACTTACTCCCATCCACTGTTACACTTTTGCACAACTTTTCCTCTTATTCTTTTTATTTATTTTACGTTTTTGTATTGTGTAACACTGTGCTACTGTTTACCATATGAGTATGGAAAAAGTTTTATCTCTGCACAGTTTAATATTGTAAATTAATTCAATTCGTCGTGTTTCTTTCTGAGTTTATGTTTATGTTAGCTAATTTACACGTTTGTTGTATCGCAGGAATCTTTCTACCAGAGATTGCACGCTCACTGGGTATTTTCTACTGTAATACAAAATATCTATCTATCCACAAGGGCATCTGGAGCAGCAAGCCAATCTGTAATATTTAGGACATTTAGCTATACTCATATATTTCCGTCGCAAAAACATGAATGTAATTCTTGTCATGCTTTAAAATATTCTACCAAAACACAGTTGTCTTTGCTAAGCTGGGATATATTGGCTTTACAGGAGCGCTGTGTAGTCTGACGCTTTAAAGAGCTTTTATCTTCGAGTATTTATCACATTACAGAAATAGCTTTTCTTAATTGGATGAGTTTGGCACGTGATATATAAGAAAAAGGAAAAACATGTGGAATGAATTGTGATCTATTAATCTTGGAGCAAAAATATACTATTAATTGTTCTGTCATACAGATAGTGTCAACTCTGGATCATTCAGGGTAATTTGGTGATGGGGTGGGAAACATTAATCCATAGACTGTTTCACAATTAGTAAGGGATGGGGTGGGGGCCTCTGTAATCCACACTCAATAAAAACGTAGCTTGATTACGGTAAAAAATATGTTTTGTTTACCTCAGTAGAAGGTGCAGCCGGATTTAGAATGTTATCTGTTCTTATTGTTTCGGGCGATAATCGGTTTACTTGCAGACATGTTTATGGTCACTTATGCAGTTGCTGCTGCTTGATGAATAAGGAGTTGTTAAGAATTAAAACGGCTGGGGAGAGAGTTATTATTATGCAAAACATGGTTAATCAGCAACCTGGATAATCCATCCATGGATAAACAAACGTTAACTGTGTATAAATGGAGAAGAAAACACATCTTTCCTTGGCGTGATCTTTAATTGAATGCTTTATTCTGGTAGAAATTACGTTTCATGTGCCACATGTCACACATAGGCTTTGACATTCTCATCCAAAACGTTATTTTCGCATCGTCAAATGTTACTCTTTCTGGACGTAATATCTGCTGGATTAGGCCAATCTGCGATTCTTCCCCTTCTTCACAAATTAACAGTCCTTCCTATCATCGCCAATATTGCGTTTACAGTATAGGGAAGGAGTCCAGACAGATGCTAAATAATAATAATAATAGCATTTATATAGCGCCTATCACCCGAGGGTCACAAAATGAATACTATTCTCAATTTCTAGATAATAGCAGCAGGGAATCACCTTGTCTTCACCAATTTATCTTTCTAAATGCAGTGAATGAACTGGTTTCTTTATCATTGGAAGTAATGCTATATATATGCTATAGATATAAATTCACTCACCTTCAGAATTGTACTAATGCTCTGCTACTGAATACCAGATTTCATCCATCTGTACTACTTTGTGGTTGAACTATACATGTATGTTACGAGTTAATTGCCATATGTGATTCTGCACATTGACAACTGTAATCAAAATGAATTTTATTGAGCCATTAATCAGAAGGCTAAATCGCCACATTATCATCAAATTTCATTCGTATATTTTCCAATTTGCTTTTTTATTTAATTTATTAGACGATGACAATTGCCAAAAAAAGACCTGAGAATTTTTCGACCGTTCAGAGTCTCCATATGCTTTTCTGCGCCAGAGACGATTGCGTGCCCTCGTTGCAGCATGTGTGCGTACATGAATTTGCGGTGGCATTTTGATGCCTTTAGAATGTCACGATGATACCGCACAAGGTGTACACGTCTCTTTTTTAATACGTATAAAATAGTATGAGGTGGCAGCTAGTGAAATAAGACTTGATATTACTTCCTCTTGATATAAAATCCACTGATGTACCTTTAAGGGATTGAAATGTAAGTGTATTTGCCATTTATATTACTGTGCTTCACGGAATATTCCTATATATTTAATAATTGGAGCCAAAAAATATGGGCAGGTGAAATTTTGTATTATGTGTGATCGGTTGCATATTATTTAAAATATTTAATACAATGAACACTGTCATTGCAACACTGCTGAGTATACATAATGATTATGGGGCCATGTGTTAGTGCAAATGAATGGTAGATTGATCGGTTATAATTAATAACCTGGGAAACTGGGATCTGATCTAAAATGTGTATTCTTGTGACAGTCACACACAGGATTCCTGCACGAATAACGTTTTTAGAATATGAATTGTAATACAATGTACCAGTATGTTGACTAAATTCAGTCATCAAAAGTCTAAAGCCACAAACGAGGAGCTTTATTAGTCAGCAAATGACCAATGCAGGAATAAATAATGTTTGGAAATGGGGAAATCTTGCTGGGTGGTGGCAGGTTAATGACAAGACATTTTACATACAATGTCTAGGGATAAGTACATAAAATGTCTACGTGGCCTAACCCAAAAACAAATGTGGGTCATCTTATCGGCTTTTAAGTGTACCATTGCCAATGCTAATACAGGCTGTGGAAAGCTTCAATCTGGGATGTGATCTGCCTGCATCTGACGTGCCAGGCGCACAGTTGGAGAAGCTGATGGAGAGCATGCGGTCAGAGCTCACTGCCAACCCGCCCTTGGAAGGGTCCTTTACACCTCACCGTGGAGACTACTGCATTTCCAAATTCTCCGATGAAGAGTGGTAAGCTGATCACCTTTCCCTCATGTACACAATCTGCGCCAGAAAGACTGAAAGCAAGTCATGCGGCATTAAACATTAATGTTGGAGCATCTGCCCTCATTTGGCCCCTATAAAGCAAACCAAACTGTTGGCTTGTCTTGAAAAAAAAGCGTTTACAATAGGGCAGCGAAGTATTTGAAATTATGTGCACGTACTTATCCCTTGAGTTCACGTGCCTGTATTAACCCTTGCTGGTATATACATACATGATGTCCGAATTTCATCATATTTTTTCAAGTATTTCCATCATCCTATAACGATTTGACGCTCCGGGGCTTCGATGTACGAACTCTGTTTTTGCTGTGGTTGCTGTTTGCAAACCGCTAATGCGGTAATATGTTACAAGTTCAATTCCCATTTGAGTTAAGAGATGCTACCATTTCTGTTTACATCCCACTTAAATTGTATTAAAATTCAAGCTGTGGTGAAAACAGTTGTAAATGCATTGCAGATGTTTCCACCCTAATGCAATTACGGTACCAATAGGCCTAAAAGCACTTAAGCCTACGCATCCAGTGCCGTGTAAACGTATCATGAGTTGAACGTCTAAATTCATCACTTTGCCGTTTGATTCAATGTTACCATGTCGAAAGGTGAAACAACGCGCGTTCCTTTCAACGAGTCTGCCATTGGAGATGTTAACTTTTTTGCTCTCTTTACAATGTATGGAAAGGTTTACCCTTTGCGGCTGCCAGGTTCCTGCCTATATATCTGTCCAATTATGTGTGTGTCTCCCAGCATGGAAAATCAGATTGGCTGCGTGTTTGTTTTGACAGGTATCGGGCACGCATCGAGAAAGTAGAGGGCTTGTCCAAGGTGTCCGTTTTTTACATTGACTACGGCAATGTAAGTCCAAAGCTGTCACGGTCAAATCAATCTCGGAATACCAGCACACGCACACATGCACATGATGTTTGTCAGCGTGAAAAGCAATGTACATGAGCAGAGCACGGGTGTGTTTTTAGCAAATGTTACGTTATTTTAAAATTGAAAATGTAACTAATGTGCTTAAATGAAACGTTGAAATGTTTGTGATTGTGTCTTTGTCCTAAACTGATGCTTACATTTTTAATGCTTTTAAACGTTTCTGCGGTGCGTAACTGCATCCGAGCATTCATTTTTCAAATATACATGTTTAATTTTTACGTAAAAAAACACAACTATGCTTTGTAAAGCAAGGCTGGCTGTGACTATATTTTATTGTATTATTAATTGAATTTTAATTATTATTTTTTCACTTTCGCAAACACATTTTGCAGGCTAGTTGATGGTGAACAATTTGGTTACATTGTAAGCAACATAACTATACAAGCCGTGGTAATTCCACGATGCAAGTTAAAAGCCAGTGGGTATTGTTGTGTTGATTATCGTGTGACTATGTCGGGCATTACTCATAGCCCTTAGCTCACGCGATTGCGTTTGCTTTCTGGCAAGGAGTCGGATGTCGTTATGAACAACTCGGTCATCGTTCACTGTTGCAGAGGGAAACGGTGGCCAGCACGAAGCTCGCAGCCCTTCCGACTGGCTACAGCGTACATTCCTTTCCAGCACAGGCCAAAGAGTACGCCTTCGCCCTTATCCAGGTTGCGGATGATGTGAGTTTCCGAGCAACATGCCATGAACACCACTTTCCTTGTGGATGTGCAAAACTTATAGGTTTTTGCTGAATATTGAAATATTTCCGTTTTTTTACGAAAATTTTTAAATACGTAAGTACATGAGTGAATACATTTCAGACATTTATATGTTCTTTTTCTTTTTCACACAATGGAAATGTACAAATGTTATTGGTTTTATTATATAAGCTTTCTACTTGGATGATTTAAAGGATAGAGTGTTGTTTCTTGCCAAGAGTAACTTTCAAAGAATACATTCTGCCCGTGACATTTTGCGATATACAATGTGCATATGGATGTAGACATTATGTAGTTGTATGCTCTTATACATTGTGTGCGTTTGATCTGTACTGGTGCTTGAGCGGTTAAGATTTATCGTGGTTGTGAATGACAGAAAAAAGTTAAGAAGCATTCCGATTTGCTCCCGTGTAAGCAATTAGTGTGTACGTTGTACTGTTCCCGAGCCTAACAAGCCCGCGTGCTTTAATGTAGCAGCGGCAACAGGTGATTGAATACATGATCAAATGGGTAGGCTCTGCTGCATGTTTTATTTACAGCACACAAAGGTTTTCTTGCCGTTTCCGACTGTGTTACAAATGAAGTGTCTCTTACAAAAAAGGGTTTTAATGTTAAACGCTAAAAACAATTCTTGCCGAACGTTAGCTGAGGCCCTGAGAGAACCGGTCCTTTTTATGCTTAGACGCCTCTAAATGTTCTTTTTAGCAAGAAGAGTGAAATAAATATTAAAGGGAAGTATTTGCTGTGATGTTCAAGGCACGGTGTTTATCTGCATACTTATTGCGTAATAATTATATGAAAGATGTAGTCTATATAAAATTCACGAGCCTAGCCATTGCACACTTAAAGAGAGTTCAAGCACACTGTAGATAAGAACACATAGTATTTTAAAAGTCTTTATTATAGCCGGCTTGGAAATTATCCTGCTCAAAAGGCCTCTACAAATACACGATGATTGTCCAGAGCCATGGCACGATACATTACCTGATGACCACTATACCATTACATCTATATTTGCGTACCATCTTAAATGCCATCGTATCTCAAGACAAGGTAGAGAACAGTGTTTACAATACATTATTTCTAGTGTCAGTTGCAATATACTCAAGCTCTTTTAAGGTTTACAGGTTTGTGCATTTGATCGTTACATCGATCGGGTGTGGTGGCATAATCGTAGGGTCTATTCTCCCATGCCCAGCATGGGAGACTAGGCCAAATACTTGATAGGGAATCTCGATGGCTCACTCTAGTGGAGATCCTTCTGCCAGCAGTAGCATGCGCAAGCAATCACTAAATTGCATTGTTACATTTGCCTGCATCAGGTCCTTTTTTTCAACTAGCAAAATAGTGGTATATTCTGTGGTATATTTAGCTACCAGTCGGTGGTGGTGGTGTGTGTGGGTTTCTCCACGTGGGTTTTAATCAATTCGAGTGAAAACAGAGCTTTAGCCGACTGGAGCAGTCGTGCTCATTTATTTTTTCCATTAATACTGACACAAAGCACGCAATTATGATCAGGTTCAGTTTATTCACACCAGCAAGCTGCCAACACTTGCCGGTTTTCTAGTAAATTGTAGGTGCCTTGCATTTGCGGTATTTCTCATAGTCGTGTTTATTTAATCATCGTCAGAATTTTTCAATATGTATAGTGCACTTTGCAATATTACACAAAACGGATTTGTGTGCCTGCATGGAAGATAATCGCGTATAAATGTGCATTCGTATGAAACGGAGTAACCATTGTGTAAGG
The DNA here is from genome assembly GCA_036362915.1 of Geotria australis. Taxonomy (NCBI): domain Eukaryota; kingdom Metazoa; phylum Chordata; class Hyperoartia; order Petromyzontiformes; family Geotriidae; genus Geotria; species Geotria australis. Next base: position 9,314,097 of record JAZEWU010000011.1, on the reverse strand, counting down.
ACGTCAACATTAGAGATAAACCTAATCCAAGCTGCACAGAAATAAGTAGGAACAGAACTGTACGCTTTATAATAATGAATAATTTGGTGAGCAAAAGTAAAGCCTAATTGTTAAGCAAATATTTACAGGCGTAAACTTGCAAATATATGTCTGGTATCTTTTATGTACAGACATAGGAATTGTTATATTTGACGCAATGGGCTGTTTACAGGTTTTAGTTTGAAGCTTATATTTTTAGCGCTAATTTTAAAGCTCGCAAGTCTAAGCTGGCATCGAATTTTAATCAACATAGAGTATATCACGTCTCGTTCATCTTATTGCAAGGCTTATATTTAAAGGTTACAGTTATAATAGTGAGATGTTCACTTGAGTTTCATTATGTTTCACCTGTATCATATGCGACGTTTGTACTATTCATATGGGAATAAGAGCCTTTGTATTGAAATATTGGTTCTCTTATTTGGTTAAGGGAGGAGTGGGGCGTGGAGAGCGGAGACGTGGTGGAGATCAGAGTTTGCTATGAACCCTGAGTTTAATTTGAGGCCATGGCTAGCATCAGCGGTGAGTGATATCTGAAGTGATCTTTGGCCACCTGTTCACCAAGCCACACTGACCAGAGCAGTGAATTATGGTCAAACAACCAACATGGCCGACACGAGATGAAGATAGATGTTTATTATTACAGCAAAAATACCAAATGAGCTTGCAAGTTCTGGAAGCAGGATTCCTGCGATACAACAAACGTACGAAATAACCAACAAACGTACGAGGAGGCCATCCTTTAGTAGTATATTGACAACGGAGCTTTATATTATTATTCAAAGTGCAACATTTGAGACATAGGTAACTAAATTGGAGACACATAGCACTATAAGATTAAAATATCTGTCTTCTCCATAACTGAGGGCTGACACCTGTATCAAAGCTTTCCATCATTTGTGATCTTCAGAGTTTTTCTTGGAGGGTTGCGTCCCACTGCTCACATAGTCTCACCAACCGATCGCCCTACTTCCTCTTCCTTCCCTTTTTCCTTGCATTATCACCATCATCAGAACTCCAGTTATGACCATCTTAGCATATGTCTCGCATAAGCCACCTTTTCATCAGGCTTCTGAGTAATTCTGGCTTGTAGCCGTTCTCTCGCGGCACATCTTTATTCTTCCCATAATGCCAGCTTACATTTTTCATTTTCCTGTAATGCCGTATCTCAAACGCGTTTCGTCTTCTCATCTCATTTTTTCGGTGTCCATGTTTCACTGGCATGTCCCACTCCACTATACACTAAAGCTCTCGATATCGTCATTCTCACCTTTTTGTGTAGAGTCTGACTTGATACGATCCCTCTTTTTCAGCAGTAGTCTTGGCCATTTTTTATTCTTATTTCAACATCTTGTTCACACTTGCCAGACTCATAATTCATGAAACATTGTCCTTCTAAATGGTGTTAATTATCAGCTTCCTTGAACATTATTTTTGTATCTGTCGTTAGATTATTAATGCTAGCACTTTGTGGATGATTATTTTTATATTCTTAGCTGCATAAAAGAAGCATATTTTTAGCTTTGTAAAATGTGCCTAGCTTTACCTAAGAATATTTCTGTGCCTTCAAACCTATGGTAGTTTTAGTGGTTCTAAAAATAAGGATACATTATTGCCACTTTGATCTGATTGAAAAACTTCTGTGCAATATATCAGCTTATGTCACGTTTTATATTCTAACTGTCCTACTGCAATTTCAACCAAACCTCAACATCGGTTTGCATTACTTGTGATTTGTCATTGTGGCTGAAATGCATTAATTGGATGTGATGCAAACATAGTTGAAAAAAATTGGTATGCAATTGAAAAATGCACATGAACAATACTGCTTCAGTGTATCTGCTTCTTTTGAAATTGCAATGTGCTCACCGAGACAAAACTGTTTTACAATTTTCATAAAATTCTCAAGGAACCGATACTTTTTTTTTTATAGCTGTAGCAATACGTACGGCGGATCCGCATTAACTTTTGAATGCGGTGTTGGTGCAAGTATGTGCAATTGAACGGATGTTGTTGCTCGAACGTCGTATGGAAAAATCTTTTAAATTGTCTGGTTTAGCTGTCGCATCATCAATTTTTAAGATAGCCTCAATATCCCATTCCTTTGAACATGTGTGGCACCCTGGCAGCTAATAGCACTGGTGAAAATGTAACATCATTTTTATTGCTTTGTGGGGGTCAGGTCTTCTGCACCCTGTAATTCATAAACACCACTGTCTTCCAAACTGATTTGTATTCACGGGCTGGCCCTCGCTTTGCTGCAAAACCTAATAAAACGGCCACTGCTCCCTGTTCAAGACCTTTACTTAATAACTAGTTGGTGGTACTGAGAGTCAAAAAGCAATGCATTTATGGAATGAACTGTATATTCATCGTTATGCAAATTAAAAGAAGTAGTTCATTCAATAGAAAATAGATCATCTGAAGCTAGAAGCAGAATATTGTACAATGTAGTCTTTATTCTACAGTGTAGTATATGCTGTGTGTTTTAATATTTGTGGTGTAATGCGGAATCTGCCCATTGGATTGGAGACATTTTTTTGTGGAAATTGTCAATGTGTATTAACTTTGTAGTTTACCATATTCATATTCCAGTATATTTCATTTGGATAAAGGGATTTGAGTGTTTATATTCAAAGCATTCAACTTGCTTTCATATGAAAACTGTTTTTGATTAGCTTCTTGTCTTTGTTGTTATACACACTCATCCATTTTCTAGATTCTTTCATATAAGTGTGTAGTGGTTTATTATTATTGGCGGCACGGTGGCGTAGTGGGTAGCGCTTCCGCCTCACAGCAAGAAGGTCCCGGGTTCGAATCTCGGCTCGGGGTGCCTTTCTGTGTGGAGTTTGCATGTTCTCCCCGTGTCCGCGTGGGTTTTCGCCGGGCACTCCGGTTTCCTCCCACCGTCCAAAGACATGCTGCCAGGTTAATTGGCGTACTGACTAAATTTCCCCAGGCGCCCTGCGATGGACTGGCGTCCCATCCTCGGTGTTCCCCTGCCTTGCGCCATGTGTCTGCCGGGATAGGCTCCGGCTCACCGCGACCCTGTATAGGATTAAGCGGTTTCTGAAAATGAATGAATGAATGGTTTATTATTATTTTTGCTTGTTTTTTTTTCAAAACAGACTGTTTTAGGTTGTGTACTAATAGAAAATTGACTTCTGTGCGGTTTAAACTGTAGCATTATCTATCTTATAAAGAATAGTGAACAAAACGTTCAGTTGAGAGGTAATTTCAAGTACCAGTTGGATATATCATGTTCATAGTGCTTTAAAAAGCCATATTAATAGGAGTACAACATTTCATTGACAGCTGTTCCCCTCTTGCTCAACATTACCATATTGAAATAATGTATTTGCATTTCAAACATTTCTAAAGATTGTTAAGAACATTTTTTAAATAGCCGTATTTGAAGAAGGCGTTAAAGCTTAGACATTTTGATACACAAACCTTTATCTTTTGGATACAGATGGTAGGAAAAGTCACAAGATCAATGGTGGAGCGATTGTCTGTTTACGTGCTTTACATAGCTATCTCCTTTTTTTATACTCGCAACCAAGTGTTGATTTTAAAAGGTTATGATGCCTCCTCTGGCTTGCTTAAAAGGTCAGGAATGTGATAAATACCCCCTATGGTAAGTGTGCTACAATATTGCAGCAGCCAGTGGCAGTTTCCCCGATGGGACCCCATAACATGCACATTGTACGGTTGTGCGTGTGGATTTAATGCGTTTCAGGAGGATGCCAAGGGGGATACGGTGGACTCACTGGTGCGTGACGTTCAGAACATCCAGTGTCTGCTCAACGTGGAGTATCGCGGCACAACCTGCGACCACGTCACACTGCTCTACGCTGACACTCAAGATGACGTAGGACTGGGCCTAGTCAAGGAGGGCCTAGTCACTGTCGAGGTTCGCAAAGAAAAGCGGCTGGCCAAACTGGTGAGTCTAATTTGCCTGCGATTCTCCCTGCTTTTGCATCTGTGTGTCATTGCCCTGTTGAAACAGCGGTTTTGGAGGGAAATTGGGTCATTGGCTCGAGGCAATCACTGTCCAATGCAAGAGATTGCCAAAACTGCTTTTTGCAGTTTGTTTGGCGTTTGTGGAGATCTGCACTTTTTTGTTTGTTGCTTTGAGACTTTGACTCAAGAATGTGTGAAACGGATATGTTTGTTTGTGTGAGCATTGGTTAAGCTGTTAGAGGCTGATACTGTATCACGTCTATCTCCATCTTTTCAATGAAGCTGTTTTTTTATCTCAAGCCAAACCTTTAGAATTGTTTAACAACAGGGAGTACTGAATTTAAAAATCCAAAGAAAAATGTCAAAAGAGTATGATTACACATTTCACATTTACTGTTGTGTACTATAAAACCCTGTTTGACTGGGTGAGATATTTGCAGCCTCGAGTTTGGGGATTTTTATCCAAAAAATCTTTTGAGTAGCATAGAGCCACACAATTTGTTCAGTAATAATAGAGACCCTTTGCATTGTAGTTTGTGTTGCAGATTGAACAAACATTCCTCTTTCATTCTATCACAGAGTGAATATCTTTTTGGATGTTTTTTTCAGAATATATTTTATTGCTCACATTTAGAATTGGTACATTAATGGTATTACAATTCAATTCCGATGAAAGACATACGTTTTGAAAAACAAAAGCCTATGGCAATAGCCGTTAGAAAGTGGTTTAATGTTAATAATTTGGGTATTTTATATTCGTCTTGTGAGGTCGGATGTTTTCTCAAACCAGCCTAACAAGATGAATTTTGTTTGAGTCATTGGCTTTATTTTTATTTATTCTTGCCACATATAAAATGAGTGCAATTGCCAACATGTTATTGGTTTCATTAAGGTTTATTTGAACGTTACATTGTTTGTTGGGAAAGCCATGTTAGCGTCTCACTTTGTACACATTAAAGCCACGGAACATGCGGAACATTGCAATTGCGCATCGTTGCGCAGGTGTCGCAGTTGCATTACGGCACCTTCATTTATCAAAGCAGGACACCGACACGTGGAAAACATTCAATCAATTGAAGAGATAACTCATTTAGCCATGATGCCATCTGGCAGTGACATTTAACACAAGCCACTAAAAAGATCACCAATCCTGTTGCTGACTAATCATATCCGTGGAACCCAACGATGGGGGAGGCTCAGACTGCACGCAGGGATGGCTCTTGTTCGGCTGCGAAGCTGAGTGGGAGTGATGTACAGTCCCTCCGCTAGATTCAATTTCCTCTAGCAGCGGGTTGTATGCCCATCTTGTGCGGGCACACGCTGGTTGATGAGCTGTTTGGGTGCACAAACCAACCCTGTAGGACTAAACTTGATTATTGCGTGCGTCCACAGAGGGCTAGCGAATACCGACGCTTTTGTTTAAACTTAGCCGAGATTTAATTTTAGGTTTCTGATAAAGTGGCGGTAAAGCTTTCTTTGCATGCTGGAAAAAAAATGTACGGTGGCCAGCCATTTTTAATCCTGGCTCAGATCCAGTGCGTTATTTTCATTTTCTCGCTGCAGGTCACAAGTCATGTAACGCTGTGTACATTGTAAAATACTAATATAATACCATCATTGGAAAGCAGGGTTATTTTCTTCCTTGTTAATTGGTGTCCATGTGAGTCATACATATTAGTTGTACATAGGTATGTACAAAACATACATAAACATTATCATTGGCCATGATCATACGTAAACATTTCAGGAAAGTATTAAGAAAGCAAAGCATATGGATGTTAACAGCTTAGTTTGTAATGACGTTCCCTTCTTATCCCAATGTTTATTGATGTAGGTTTTATCATTTTTTAAATCAACATAATCTTCTTTGCGATTCTTCGAAGCGCGATGTTAAATTAGTTTCCCATTTTCTTACATAGCCCCTTGCATAATAATGTCATTTTATATAGCGCCTTTCACCCGAGGGTCACAAAGCGCTGCACAAGGGCCGTGAAGAGGACGGCATGTCAACAACGAAAAAAAAACAACCAATAAAAACCAAAGCAACAAAACATAAATGATTAAGGCTGCTTCGAATATACTGAAAGGTCGTGAAACTGGCAATCTTATGAGCGGCAAAAATCTGCCAGCATCCCCTAAGATAGTCGTCACTTTCTTAAAGACAAACACGGAGGGAGACAGGGAGGAAGGGTGAGCAACAGGGAGAGACACAGGGACACAGAGACAGGAAGACAGAGAGACAGACACGAGGGGGAAACAACGCCAATCCAAATTAAACAATCAACATTGAAGCACAAGAACACACACATAGACACACGCAACAGCAAATAAAAAACGCAGCCACCTACAACAACAAAAACACAACTTCCACACGCGACACCACGAGGCGAGTTTTCAACATGCATGATTTATGTATGTTTGTGGTTTACGATAGACTATTGTGCATTTCCACTTCATGTTTGGAGCTTGCCAGCATGTGTAGGCGTGCCTTATGAATACTGCAGTCCTTTGACCTGTAAATGGCAAGGAGCTTATTAGAGCCTTCATCCGCCCTCTGGCCCAGATCAAAATAAAATGAATGGTTTAACTTGAGTGGGCTGTGGTATGTTCTCATGGCAGGCTATTGTCAGTATACTTTGCAGTGTAGGCAGTGCATTTGCCACTGCGCATTGTTTCAAGTTTTGTATTCTGTTCATTGCTTATTATTGAGCGGAAGGGGTGGCACATCTGCGCCTCACAGAAAGTCCTGCCCGAGGCGCTTCGCTTCCTGCCTCGAGTGACTTTTTGCATGGAGTTTGTGTGTTACCTCCTCCTGTTCTGTGTGGGTTTCCTTTGAGCTCTCCGGTTCCCTCCAACAACTAAAAATACACTCATCAATTAATTGGCCTATAACATGATAATATATAGGATGCAGTATCTGGTGGGGTGGTACAGGCTAATCGCGTGGCCTGACTCCCCTCCTCTGCAGGTTACCTTGCACCTCTGAGTCGTTCTCTCATCGAATGAATACCTTCGAAATGTAATGTATATGTGCGCTGTCCAAATGTATTTACTATTTTGTATTCTTATATTATTGGCCATTTCATACGTGACAGTCATTTAACCTGAACAGGTGTGATGGTTATTAAACAATGATCAATTGCACAATTAATCAATCTTCCTGCGGTGAGAGCGGCATCATTAAGCAGCGAGAGCAACCTTCGAGCCCAAAGAGGCAAAATGCCAAGAGCAGTATAAAATGTGGAAACAAATCTCCCATTAATAACACTTCTAGTCTAGTGCAGGGCAATATGTTCAGGAGCTAAATGCCAATGTCGAGGTCTGCTAGCCAAGAGAGCTTTAGAAGAGATGTTGTGTAGTTTTTAAATACAATTCATAACGCGCACATATTCATTCAAAATCCATCCATCCATCCATTTTCTAAACCGCTTGTCCTGGTGAGGGTCGCGGTTCATTCAATATCGAAGGTATTAAATCAGGGAGAATGACTCAGAGGCAGAAGGAAACCACAGAGATGCGGGGGGGAGGCAGCCAGGCGGTTTGCCAGCGCCAACAGTTTGCCACATACCGTGTTTTATATGTTATGATGTTATTAGTCAATTCATTAATGAATGCTTTTTCAAGTTGTGGGAGGAAACCGGGGAACCCGGAGGAAACCCACAAAGAACAGGGGGAGAACACACAAACTCAACACAGAAAGGCACCCAAGGCGGGAATCGAACCGCAGTGGTAACGTCTTTGAGGCAGATGTTACCACTGCTTCGCCACTTTGCCATTCCTCTATTGAAGGAGTGAAGACTAGAGTTGTTTACCACATGCTCTGTAGTTTGAGTTGCATGGCCACAATCACACAACTATGGCTCGTTTTTAATTTTCCATTTATGAAGCAGATTTGGGTATTGGCCTGTTGATATTCTGATGTAGTTGATGATTCTACCAGTGATGGTTGCTCTTCAAAGCTGTTCTTTTGGGATAGCCGTGTCGAGCGCTCTCCCTCGAGCGTGAGGGAGAGAGGGAGAGCACTCGACAAGGCTACCACGAAAGAACAGCTTTGAAGAGCAACCATCATGAATTGAGCCATGAAAACCTACTAGTGTTTTTGAAAAATGTCAAATCCAGGTGCTGCAGTGTTTGCCTCTTGAATGAGGCGTTTATTCTGGACGCCTGTATTATTCCACTCTGTTCTGGGTTTGGGTAAGATTCAAGGAGAGGTACAGCATGAACCCAGACGGGAATCAGCGCTTGAGTTGGCAGCAAAATGCATTGTTGACGTTTTGGTTGATGGGTACATTGTGGTTGGCAAGGAAATGTGTAAACTCCTTTTAAGTTTGCATGTCTCTGCGGATATTTTGTGGTAGAATGTTCCCTAGAACAGGGAGCCAGGGGATCGGTGTCATTTGCAGTGTTTGTGGTAAGATGCGCATTGCGTTATTTAATGGTACATCTAGCAGCTTTGTATATAACCAGGCTGGAGCACAATACTATGCCACTGAACTGGTTAGTGATAGAGCATCGGTTTGCAGCACATCAGCTGAGGTCCCCAAGGTATCTTGGAGTGGGGTCATAGTGTACTGGACTACCACAGAAGGACCAGTCAAGGGCAGCACTTGTGGTTTGCAGCACAAGATACCTTGAGGTGCGTGCCTAATACAGCAAAGGCTATGTCATCTCTATATATGAACTTGTGAGATTATTTACATGGCAGGTCACATATATATATTCAAATGTGACAGCGTGAAAGCGCTAATACTGAGCTTTGAGGGAGGCCATGTTTTATACTTTTTTCTTGTGGTTGGGTTTACCAACAAGGTGTTTCCTGACAGTACAGTTGCTGAGCATTGTGTCGATTAGGTGTACAGTAGCACGAGATCTGACGATTTTGGTCAACTTCAGCAGGAGGCCAAGATGCCAAACAGTGTCATAGGCAGCAGAGAGGTGAATCAATGCTGTGCCGGTTTTTTGTTGACCCTGGAAACCAGTTTAAGTGAGGGTGGGTAAGGCCATATGCACCTTGAGGCCACGTGAAGTGTCGAAGGCTCGCCGACAGGAGGTCCAAGACAGACACAGGTGTCATGGGCATCCTGACCGAGATGACTGGCAGATGCACCACCTGAGCTCCCTACTGTGCCAACTTACTGTGCTTTGGCGGGCCGCTCGGCGCTCGGCTCGCTGTTGTGAGTCGCTCCTCCGCCCTCCGTTGTTGCTGGAGGGCGACTGCCTCCAACTGCCAAGTAGCACCTCCTCCACATACAGATATACACAACATACAGATATACACTATCACATACACACACAATCACTTGTCACAGTCTCACAATCGCTGGCTGTCATGCACTCACCGGCACACAGCCACTCTCAATTTGCTATTTTTTTTAAAACAATCTTTCTACGGATAATCAACAAACATCTTATCCTGGTAGGTTGTTCCTGTAGCTGATATTATTTACACCTAAATGTATCTTGGGTGTGGTAAGATTCATGTCTATGTTGTTTAACCAGATGAAACCTGAACAGACCAGGAAATTCTAATTTTAATCAGTGGAATTGGAAAATGTTCATAGAGCAAAAGCAGGTTTTCTGTTCCCTAAAAATGTAGTCTTCTGAGCAATTATGTATTCTCTGCCGCCAAATTGCTTGCTTGTAATCAACCCACTGCAGTGGATCCCTTGCAGGTTATTGTTTTGAATAATGTGGTAAATCTATATTCTAATTAATTTATGTCTTAAATTTGGAGTGTGTGGGAAGGGTTAGTCACCGTTGTCAGTCAGTGCCCGTCAGTGCTTGATGAGCAATGGGTGAAAATGAAATATGCTCACTCAAGACCGCCAGCAATTTTACATTTGTATTGGCTAGCCTCATTAATCTAATAATTGGCCAAATTTCCCTCAGCATGCCCAAAATAGATACCACATATTCGAATGTACATATCACAATTACTTCAGTGCTGTACGTAAAATTGCTGTCAGCAGTTATGAGGCTGAGCTGAAAGACAACGATGTCCAGAAGCTGACCATCGTGCTTTGAAGAATCGCAAAGAAGAAGAAGAAGCAGTTACGTATTAAAGAACTGTAGTCTCATTTTATATTCAACGTAACGTTGCTGCACGGCTGCTCTAGTAAAACCAATATGGAACAATTTGAATCCTACTGTACATAGAGCACACAAGATGTGTGCAATTGGCACTTGTGTTTGCTTGGGTGTGTGTGTTTGATCATATATGTAGGATGCACATCCACTACCTAGGTCACTTATGCTCCAACAACCTCTTTCTGGAACTATTTCACGGCAATAATTGCCATTTATATTTGTTTCCCATATCTTCGTCATATTTTGTCTTGCCGTCTGCAGTGGTCCACATTTCTTGCAACCACCATTTAATTTACCGCTAACATTTTTTTCCTTTTGTTCATCTTCAAATCTAGTCTTAAGACTTATTTGTTCCGTAAAGCCTTCAAGCCGTCCTGTCAGGACTTCTGATGCGGCTCGGCGCTGTCGTGCCAGGTTGTTGGCTCTCTTCATACCTGCACCTTTTTGGGGGCATTCGTTCCTTCCTCTGGCACCTTTTCGGAAGCATTTGTTCCTTCCCCTGGCTTGGATTGTTGGAGTGGGTTATCGGTGCCGTGCCGACATGTTGGCTCTCTCTCTCTCTCTTCTGATCTGTGTCTGCTAGGGGACATTTGTTCCCTCCTTGCTTGTTGTAGAATTATTATTCGTCTCCCTGTTGCATTTTCTTTTGTCCTTTGTCTTATAATTCGTTGCTACCGCTTGACTCTCAGTTTTCTGTCTCCCCGTTGTTGTTGTGCCGTTCTCTCCACAGCTCGGAAAAAATAATTATTATTATTATTGCTGATTTTCCGTACTCTGTCGTTGTTGACATGTCGTTCTCTCTGCAGCTTTGTGCAGCGCTTTGTGACCCTCGGGTGAAAGGCGCTATATAAATGCTATTATTATTATTATTATTTATTTCATGAATAAAGTTGATCGATGAGAACTGCTTTCCAAAGCTGTTCTTTCAGGATAGCTGTGTCGAGCATGCCATCTCTCTCTCTCACGATGTTTCGTGTAGGAGGGAGAGGGAGTGCTCACCATGAATATCCCGAAAGAACAGCTTGGAAGGCTTTGGACAGCTTTGAAAAGCAATTTTCATACATCCAGCTTTTTAAACCTACATCAGTGCAAGTTATGTTTGTAATTTTTACATTGCTTACATTACACACCCATTGCTATATGCAAAAATATTACGTTTTAGATCATTAAATAGGGGTCACACGACATCTGGACCATCCTGCATTTGTAAGTATTTTAGCCCATACCGAAAGCAGGTGTGCTGCAAACTCATGTCAAGCTCAGCCCGTGTCTAAGTTGGTGGTGTAGAGTCATGAAACCTGTGTTTGAACATATTTTATATACATATATAGTAAAAGAGCATTACTGTTAAACAAATATTGGTATTGGACAATACCAATATTTGATAATTTGATGGGCGTGAAGGGACTGAATGAGCACTGAGACAGAATCCCTGATGGGATGTCTGGTTTGAAATCAAGGTTCCAGCCGGCTTGTCATTAAGCTGGTTTCTCAAGTTTAATATAATTGTCATTTAACATTCCACCATGGACACAACATTTAGTTTTAATGAAGTACTTGACAATATCGTGTATTAGGTTAACCACATTTGTTTTCTTACAACTGATCTTAAATTTGTTGTCTCATGGATTTTAAATAAGCATGCGAAATTATGACCAATGCCACGTTTACAAAAATAAGGCTGCTTGAGTTGTAATTTTATATATACGTTTTACTCATGATAAATAACATTCATCACCACATTCGCACACTGTTTGCAAATTGGCTGCTTGTAATGAGAGAGATTTGGAAATGCATGTTTAAATAATTTAAAATGTTTAAAGCCAGTATCCCTTAATGACTAAATTAGATTTTTTTCCCATAATATAAAATAATCCTCAAACTTAAAATGTATACATATTGAAGCAGGCCACCCAGTGTGCAATTAAAATATGTGAAAACACAGTTGCAGGATCAAGTGAAGTATTTTTAATTTAACAAAAAATACGAAAATAATAATACTGTAGTCATAGTTGCTTTCTAGGCTCCGGCTCACCGCGACCCTGTACGGGATTAAGCCTTTTCAGAAATTGGATGGATGGATGGTTGCTTTCAAAGCTGTTCTTTCAGGATAGCTGTGTCGAGCGCTCCATCCTTTTCCATCGCGACGTTCCCCTTCCACGTTGGAGGCATCTTCAGGCGTCCTGAGTTGCGAGTGTTTCTGGGTGAAGTCGAATATGCTATGCCATGTATATAGTAATGATGTCAAAAAGAAGTTTAGTACCCTGCCTGCATTCCTGTGATTTTTGTCCTGCCTGCTCTCCTCCCAGTTCTCTCCCACGTTATGCTCATGCCCCCTGGGGTTGGTTGTTCTTTCTGCCTCCTGTGGTCTTTCTAATGCATACTCTTCTATCAGACACAGGTTGTTTACAGGCTGTGTTTTTTTTTCTTTTAGTCATCATAAAATCCATCAAAAATAATAAATATGTATCATCACAAAATAATAGTATTTTGATTTCTCCTAATTATGTTGATGCTCATGACCTAGTTAGAACTACCGCTTATTTTAACTTTGTTTTATTTTATTTAGGTTTCTGAGTATCTGAAGGCACAAGAGTCTGCTAAAGGAAGCAGGGTAAGTTTTCTCTTATCTTCTTAGACGTGTTATTGTTTAGTTCATGCAGAGATGTTCATAGTTCTTTAAACTCAACCAAACACCCCATATAGAGGGTATTCCCACAGAGATGCTCCAGTTTACACTACAATATATGCAATTATAAAACCTGGAGCATCGTTTCGGGAATACACTGTGTGCAGTAACAAAACTCCAAAATAACTTAAATGTAATGAAAACATGCTTTACCCCCACTATAAAATAATATATTGCTATACATTTTCTTTTTTACACGGTAATATTTATTCGTTAATTTTAATGTTTATTTCACTTTTTCCTTTGGATTCTATCTTTTAATGTCAAATATTTCAAAGAAATCCATTGAAATTTTATTTTCTGATTGTCTGGCCTGTATGATATTGTTTTCATATATTAATATCAGTTACACTGTATAAGGATGCTGCCCTGGTTTAATGGTTAGTACACTGTCCCCCTCTACCTCGCGATGTTTCGCCTCCCACGTTGGAGGCATATTCAGGCGTTGAGTTTGTAATGGGAGTTTTATTTCCCGGCAAAGCAGGTGAAACAGAGTAAGTTGCTTAAATTCCCTCCACCTCTGTCCACTCAGCGGTATAAATTGGCACACCACAATTAGTCGATTAGTAGGTTGTAAGTGGTGGGTTAAATTGTGGGCATTCGCTCCTTTTCTAATACATATTACCAGAACATAAGAGCAGGCCAAATTAACCTCAGATGTGGCTTTCTGGAGTTGCCTGTAATTAGAGATTCTTCCGTCGGTAGTCGTATGTGCAAGAAATTGTAGGGCCGCACCTTTACCTTTTGTGACGTGAGGTTCTTTGATTGTTGTATGTTTTCTTTCAGCTGAACATTTGGCGTTATGGCGATTTCACTGCAGACGATGCTGTGGAGTTTGGCTATAAACGCTAGACAAAGCCAGCAGACTCATTGGAAAAAAAAACTTGTCATCTGAAAAAAAAGTCGCATGTAGCCATTTCTCATATTATCTTATCAACCTGCAAATACTGTAAGCTGCCTACAGTTTATTGCTTAGTGCCATTTCAAGCCTCAATTTATTAGTACCGTGATGCAATAGTGCTGCTTCTACTTGTGATGTTCCTGTCAGTTGGAAGGGTAGACTGCCCAGGCTGTGGGGGAATTTCTTGTATGCCAAATGCTTTCAAGGTAGGATGTGGTACATTTCAGCTGTGACAAAGAAATTTACAGGGCTCTTTTTGGCACGGGAGAGTGACATGAATAGTATTTTAATAGTTTTGTAATGGATGAACGATTGCAACTTCCTTATTCTGTTCCACAATATCATGTGCCCGTGTCATTAATGTAACGAACATAGTTCCTGCAGTAGATTCTGCCTTTTAATCAAAACCCACAGCCATCGTCAACCATAAATGATTATGTGAAAGCTAGTTGATTTTTGCATTGTTTCAATGATATGGCTGAAAGGTAGATACAGTCTATGTAATTATAATTAGTTTGATTAAGTGAAAAATCATCGTGGCTCATGCTCACCATCTCAGTCAGTATTGGTACAACCCTTGGTTTGGCTACCTTACACTGCTGTATACTGGCAGCTTACTGTTTGACCAATAGAAGCTACATGTCTGTACTGAATGAATTAAACAAATCAATGAATGCATTTGCTTTTTGTCATTTTTTTAATGAATCCACACACGGCATAACTTTGCACGTATTTTAATGAGACGAGAAACAAATGTTTGACATGGCACGTCTGCAATGGATTGAAAGGAAAGCTTTGCGTGTCTTAAATTTGTTATTTCTCCCTGAGCCAATTATTACATCTGTTGTGAGTCTACAACATTGCATATGCCCTGAACAATAACTCTTGCTTGCAATTTTGAAATTTTGGAATTATATTGTCAGATAATTGAATTGCTTGATTGGATTTCTGTTAGCCTATTTGTACATTTTTAAAATATTTGCCCAATCGGGAATACTTTGAACTATATATTTTTTTCTAATGAAGTCAGAGTGATGGCATGTGGCAGGTTTCTTTCATAAACATCTGTTGAATGTGACTGCACTAACTTACAAGGTGCATTGGTGTGGAATGCTGCACATGGTGCCGTATTTTTAATCTTTCATTTGTGAAGAAACTTAATGAATCATGAATGGTTTGCATTTATTTTCAAACAAACCACACCCTCCCACATCATACCAGTTTTGCAGGCCTGGATTCGTTGCAGTAATTAAATGTCACTCTTGTCTCTACATTAATTACCGCCTTCCCTCTGCTTTGGTGCAAACAAATATTCTGATTAATTTTTGGCCTCTGCTGCAGCATGGATTGCTTGCTGTAATCTTTAGTGAATTAAAATTCTCAGGCCTGTAGAGTTAAATATGTTCTTCTCTAAACAATAACTGCTCGAATGAATTTCAAAATATACTGATGTAGGATTTCACGGCTTGATTCATGATGGTTGCTCGTCAAAGTTGTTCTTTCCGGAAGCATCTTCAGGCTTCCAATGTGGGAGGAGAAACGTCACGAGGGAGAGAGGGAGAGCACTCGACACGGCTAACCCAAAGGAACAGCTTTGAAAAGCAACTATAATGAATAAAAAAACATGTTATTGTTGTGGAGATGGTGTTTATTCTACTATTCTAAAAAACAGCATTTAAAATCAATAACAATTTGTTTTTCGAACTTAAAGTTCACAATCACAAGCCTATTGAGATACATTTATTGCATTACACAGCATTCATCATCTCTGATCAAGAGTATAAGATATGTCTATGGTTACCTTTTTTCCAGTAGACAGATGATGTAAACAGATACAAGGTTTGTTAAGATCGTAAAACACCAACTAGACAGCTGACTTTTTCTATGATGTAAGATGCATGTATAATTGGATCCCGATTTTCTGATTCGAAAAACCGGAAAACGACACCTGAGATGAAATATCGGATTGATCTGAAAGTGTGATGGCACAGGTAACAGTGTCACGTCATAATCACGTATGTGCTTTTCCCAAAGTGGTGTCACGTTTTTACGACCTTTGTTAGCACAAAAGTAAAACAAACATCTGAAGTTGTGTCTAGGAGATGTTGACATCTGAACCTCATTACTAGTATACGCACATATTCAGACGCAAAAAGCAGCACACGTGCTGCGGGAGCACGTGGGCTACAGCTCCCTGTGTTAGGCATATTTATTTTACTTTAATCATCCATAATAGCGTTTTATATAGCGCCTTTCACGCAAGGGTCACAAAGCGCTGCACAAGGGCCGCGAAGAAAACGGCATGTCAACAATGAAAAATAAATAAAGAACCAAAGGAACAAAAATGGTAATGATTAAGGTTGCTTCGAATTTACTGAAAGGTCGTGAAACTGGCAATCTTAAGAGCGGCAAAAATCTGCCAGCATCCCCTAAGATGGTCGTCACTTAACGACAAACACGGAGGGAGACAGGGAGGGTGAGGATCAGGGGGAGACATAGGGACACAGAGACAGAAAGACAGACATGAGGGGGAAACAACACCAATCTAAATTAATCAATTAACATTGAAGCACAAGAACATAGCCACGCGACACACCACGAGGCGAGTCTAGGCAAGGCAGGCCACGTAAATCAGACAAAACACAAGCAACAATAAAAGCCTGGCAGACAACACAAACAAACACCAAACTATTAACTAAAGAGAAGAGGAACAGATGAAAAGTGATAAAAGTGAGGCTCACCGGGTGAGCGCTGCGAGTAGCCGAGGCCATGACAGCCGCCGAAGCGAGGCGCCTGCGGCTAGCGCCCTTGGCGGGAGAGGCGCGCGGCCTGGCGGAGGCGACACGTGGAGCCGGCTTCACAGACGTGTTCGTGCACCATGTTATAATAATAATAGCATTTATATAGCGCCTTTCACCCGAGGGTCACAAAGCGCTGCACAAAGCTGCAGAGAGAACGACATGTCAACAACGACAGAGCACGGAAAATCAGCAACAATTTTTATTGGGTTTTTTTTTATCCGAGCTGTGGAGAGAACGGCACATCAACAACGGGGAGACAGAAAACTGAGTCAAGCGATAGCAACGAATTATAAGGCAAAGGACAAAAGAAAATGCAACAGGGAAACTAATACTAATTTCTACAACAAGCAAGGAGGGAACAAATGTCCCCTAGCAGACACAGATCGTATCGTATTGTAGGTGTGTTCGTGTGTATGGTGGTCTATAGGTGCTCGCTAACAGCACTTGTCCCTACAGTCTGTTAAGGCTATACAGGGGATCTTTGTCTTTGTCTATTTGTGTGAGCGGTGGCCCAGTGTTTAGCGCACTGCGCTATAAGCGCGGCGTCCTAAGTTCGATTTCCGCTCACGGCCTAGACCCCTCGGTCCTGGGCCGCCCCTACGTCAACTCGGCCTAAATCCCTTGTTGATGCGCTGCGTAAACATCGACGCTGGGGAGAGACAAGGGCGGCCGACGATGATTTCAACTACCCATCTCACTCGTGCGGCGTACCGACCTTCATAAGTACCAACATATAATTTTCCCTCAAGTCTGTTGGAAACTCTACGAAGAGGCCTTAGTCTTAGTGTGTCTGTGGAGCCGGCTCACGTGTCGCCTCCGCCAGGCCGCGCGCCTCTCCCGCCAAGGGCGCTGGCCGCAGGCGCCTCGTATGGCCTCGACTGCTCGCAGCGCGAACCTGGTGAGCCTCACTTTAATCACTTTTCATCTGTTCCTCTTCTCTTTAGTTAATAATTTGTTTCTATGTAACTTTGGTGTTTGTTTGTGTTGTCTGCCAGGCTTTTATTGTTGCTTGTTTTTTGTCTGATTTACGTGGCCGACTCCTTGCCCAGTTTATGTAAGGCCTGCCTAGCCTAGACTCGCCTCGTGGTGTGTCGATGTTCTTGTGCTTCAGTGTTAATTGTTTAATTTAGATTGGTGTTGTTTCCCCATAATATCTGTCTTTCTGTCTTCCTGTCTCTGTGTCCCTATGTCTACCCCTGATGCTCACCCTCCCTCCCTGCCTGCCTCCCGCCGTGTTTGTCTTTAAGGAAGTGACGGACATCTTAGGGAAGCTGACAGATTTTGCCGCTCTTAAGATTGCCTGTTTCACGACCTTTCAGTGTATTCGAAGCAGCCTTAATCATTCAATTTTTGTTGCTTTGGTTTCTTTCGTTGTTGACATGCCGTCCTCTTCACGGCCCTTGTGCAGCGCTTTGTGACCCTCGGGTGAAAGGCGCTCTATAAAATGCTATTATTATTATAAGTAGTGCTCCATTTCTCAAGTCGTGCTCTAAATGCAGCCATCCTTTCTACCGTGAAAGCGTCCCAGCTAATACCAGCCTGGGTGAAATTTGAGAGACATTATCCATTTGAAAACATGTTACCCGGATGGATGCTTTTTGGTTTGTAAATGACATAACATATCATATTTCGATGCTGTCTGGTCGGCACAGTTGGGATATGCCATATTCTTCAAGCAAAGTATTAAAGCGGTTTATGTGTGCAATCAAGCTTACACTCTGGATGTACAGATATATTGACGGTAATGGGCAAAAACACATTGCCAAAGCGTTGACAGTGACGTGACCTCTAAAGTTCGCTATCTCTTATGGTGAGCCAGTGGAAGCAATTTCTAACTATCATAAGGCATTTTTTTTCAGTCTACAAATGTACGGCACTTTCATGGATTTTTTTCACACTAGTATAATGCCATAGTTTGTCTTATGCAGCTCGTGTGTGCTCGTAACCTGAGTAACGATCCCCCCCTAATGTGATTTTGAGTTCTACTGTGTGTCTGGCACGATGTCCGACGTTTCGCTCAACATGCTGGGAGCCGTCTTCAGGAACTGAATGGTTACACATCGGAGAGTTGCGCAGACTCACCGTGAAAACCTAGGCAGTTTAATAACCATCATGCATTTGGACTGGTTGAATAAACAACGAAACTTGAGCTGACAATTTTCAGATGTTCATGTAGTTGGATAAACTTGTTAGGGAAAAAAAATTACATGTAACTTGAGGATTTGC
>JAZEWU010000011.1:9248930-9295297 GCA_036362915.1 Geotria australis | reverse complement strand
TTTTAACACTCAGCGGTAAGGTTTATTCCAAATCCCAGTGCGCACGATTTTTTTAATCAAGCACAATTTAATTAAACATCGTGTGTTTTTATGAATGTATGTCCGCTTGTGTTGAGAATGTCCGAAAAATGCTACGAGCTTGGAATTGTTGCTAAAGTGACACTATAAGGCCAACTAACACAGCTCAACATAGAAAATATTTTTTATATGACGGGCCTGGCTTGCTGACTTTATTTAAAGTTTGGACAGTTGCAATGTTTTCTCCACCCTGTCAAAACTCGGGCTGGGCATATACCCACAACATTTGCTGCCAGAGTTGGAACAGACTTCATGTGAGTGTCAGTATAGTGGTTATTCACCTGTCATAAGGACCCAATTTCTTCCTGAGAACAGCAGAAAATTGCAAATGAATTTAGATGCTAATGGCTAAGGATGCTGTCGTGGTGTCAAGGTTGGCACATCAGACTTGGAATAGAGAGAGCACCGGGTTAATTCGAACTCCAGGAACGGGAGTTGAAACCCCCATGACTAACACTGTGGGGGATGTCTCCAATTGTCTGGATCGACAATGACCTGTAAATGACGATTACGTTATTAAATTCTACACTGGGATGTTTTGGAGTCAATACAGATTGAATAAATTACCTCAGAGGTATTGTTCCGATAAATAATTGTGACCAAAAGTAAAACTTTCCGAGAATATTTAAACTCATCTTCATGGGTTGCTCGGTTTATGACCAGTGGCACGGGTGTACATGTTATTTGCTTTACAATCCCTGCAGTCATTGCTGCGCCTGTCAGGAGTGTGAGAACACGAATGGATAATAAACTATTCTCATTAGGTATCTGCTTATGTTTAACATTTGATCCTTGGCCAACAACATGACTGCAATTGGTGGCAGCTGCCCAATTATACGGAAAACTTCCAGTCATGAAATACCAGCACGAAGCTTCAAGTTTCATTTTCTTAAGTGTGATTTTGATTCACTTCTGTGAAGGCTTGGACTTTACAACTTCTTAAGGAAAGCATGTGCACTGCATGTTAAATATTTTAATAGGTTGTGTGCTACTCAATGCAATGTTAATCGTTGAAAGAACTTATATACATAAAATATGACGCTCTTATATACAGTTGTTGAAAAAAATCCTGGCCTCACAAATGTATTAAATATTTACAATGAACAAAATAGGTGTTGGATATTGGATAAACGTGTAGGAAACGAACTCCTGAATAATAACAAAGGGGAATTCATGATTAAAGATTAAGATGTCATTATGGCCTCAGCCGTTGAACTCACCGTGCGTCACCAGCACCTTCTCTCCTACACCCGATCCCACAACTGCTGCACAGTAGACATGAGACGTCCAAAATTTGCCCCAAGAGTGGCCCGAAATCTGGTCTTAGGTTTTCTTTTCTCTTTGGTCGCTGGAATAATGGAGACTATTTCACTACCTGTCTGAAAGCATCCCACCTCCATCCTGCACATTTATCTGCCACATTCTTTACTGGACTCCTGCATAGGATGAATTCAGCGTGCGGTACAGTACTGAGACTGTTATCCTTACTAGATGTGAATACAGGGGATCAATTTATCTTTGGGTCCTTTGCAATGTGCTGGATCGTGTGGCTGAGACGGCATTGGCAGAGACTGAAGGCAGCAAGGGAAGCTGACTATATCTCCAGCATCTTCAAACATCGTCATCTTAATGAATCATCTTCGTCGTGGTTATCACCTTTATCCATGATAATAATGTATATTGCCTTGCAACTGTTGGACTATGGGTGTTTGTGCTCCGAGGGATTCTTGTCCATTAGCCCACCACTTGGGTAGATGGGCCCTTGTGTATTCATCGACCTCTCTAGGTGCTACTCCAATGCCTGTTCCATGAAGCCATCTCAGCGCGAGTGACTGGAGATGGTGGACGTGTAAAAATGGATCTACTTTAATCTGCATTATCATCAATCATTGAATACGGCAACAGTGGACCGGACCGGCAGTCGCCACTTCCATGACGAAGGAAGCAATATCTACTATGGAATTTAGCCATCAATGCTGACTCATTCATCATCTTTGTCATCAGCATCCACTGATCATAGTAGATAATCGAATTAATGTATCACCTCACTGTCTGCAGCCTGATGGAGGAAGTGGTGGATATCAATAGGATGACTTTAGTGGCCATCTGTGGCTTCTACTATTTATCCACAACATCAAATATGAGAGGAAGGCCAATCCATGGTTCGGGGAAGACTCGTAGATTAGCCAGACCCCGTGGATGTTTGATATTAGAAATTAGGGGTAACAGCCACAGATTAGTAGAGTTTCACTGTACAGTAATTCACAGCATTATAATCACAATATTGCAATTCAACATTCAATAATATCCATCCATCCATCCATTTTCTAAACCGCTTGTCCTGGTGAGGGTCGCGGTGACAGCAGTCCAAGGAGAGTGGAGAGTGGACCAGACATCCCTTTCAATAATATTGTATTCCAAAAATATCACAATATTGCCATTCAATTGTAATCACAGTGAAGTTCTGTTCATGAGTTTAGGTCATGTGAAAAAAGTGTGTAAGTGTAGTTCACCCGTCGATATGTTGCAGAATACGAGCGAGCACACAGGGCTTTCCAAGCCCTGATGAAGCTGAGTGGAAGTCTCAGCGAAACATTGGTCATGAAAGCCTACGAGTGTAATCACAGTATTGTCATCTTTACCAAGGTGTAATAAATTGTAATCACAGTATGGTAATCTTTACCCAGGTGTCATGAAATTGTAATCACAGTATTGTAATGTTTACCAAGGTGTCATATTGCGGGTTGGTTAAAGGGAGTGCCTAGGATTGGTTCGGAACTCATCACATTAGTCATGACCGGGTTTGTAGTGCAGCGTGCCAACCACTGCACCACCGCTCTGGATCTATAATAAGGTTTAAAATAAAAAGAAACCCTTGAGTTTCACTTGGTGATAAAGAGAGCACTGATGAAGTTCGTACGATTTTTATAGTTCAGAATAGCATATACTGTAGATATCTAAAACAACTGCTAAAGTCAATTTACAAAGTAACATTTGAATCTCGCTTTAGAGGAAGCTTATTTTTGCAACTTTGAACAGCTGTTACGGTTTATGCACACATAGGCGCATGTTTCATAACTGCGCGGTTACACAACCGACAGGTAGGAACATTTCCATATGTTTATATAATCGTGATTTATCTTTGCGCATATATGCGAAAGCCGTATTGTCTACGACTGGGTGACGACCAGACACGGATAAGAAAATGTTGCACATCAACCTGAATTTACATGAGAGAAAGGCGCTCATAGTCTGTAGGTTCTCCACTGTATATGCGGGTGATGATGGCTCAGGGACTGCACTCCTGGTCCCACTAAACCCCCATGCCAGCTGTGACTAACGCAGTTCATGGGAAATGCACTAATCTATCATCACACTTGCTATCAACTCTGTCTATAAGGGTGTGTAAAAAATAGCGTTGTGAACCTCAGCTATAGTGTAGGAAACCCATTCATTAATTTATTGTCAGAAACCGATGAATCCTGTACAGGGTTGCGGTGAGCCGGAGCCTGTTCCGGCAGACAGAGGGTGCAAGGCAGGGATATACCCAGGACGGGACGCCAGTCCATCACAGGGTGTAGGAAACTACCATTGTGAAATGGTTTTCTTTCGTGTTTTAATTACTGTACAGTTCTTTATTAATACGCTGCTGGATGAAGGCCTGCCCACCGCGCGTTGTCAGCCGTGGGAGTTGTTTGACTACACTTCTCGACGCTGGACAGCGCGGCTTGGTGAAGGGTGGCGGATCCCAGGACTTGGTTCAGATATAACTCATCACTCGTGTTGAACGTTGTCAGGAATCGAACTTACATGTTTTGGTTAGAATGCAGTGTGGCAGTATGGAAATCAAAGCGCCAAATTGTTTGGATAACATTACACAGGCTTCTCCCACAGCCTATGCAATGTTTGCATGTTTTGCCACAAGCGTGTGAAACCTTGTATATTTTACATAATCCCTCCTGGACACGCTGGAAGGTTATATCCTTCGGCTGGCCTGGAAACGCCTGGGAATCCCCCAGGAAGAGCTGGGATCTGTTGCTGAGGAAAGGGATGTTTGGTCCACTCTCCTTGCACTGCTGCCACCGCGACCCTCACCAGGACGAGCGGTTTAGAAAATGGATGGATGGATGTATACTGGCAAAAATGTACCTTTAAATTTAGTTTCATATTTTACTGGGCCACTAAATATACAATGCATTTGGGCATACTAAAAAAAACCCCTTCAAATCGCGACTATGATGGTATGCATTCATCACTTATTATTTTACAAGGTGCATGCAGATTTTATTGAATGCGTAATGGCCATTTACAATTTTGGATGTGCGGGCTTGTTCAGGAAACAGTGTTGTTATGATAGTGTGATGTGGGTGTCTAGAATTCAGATTGAATATTCTGCATGGTGTTAACAGGTAGTCGTTTATCTCCCATGACATTTGGCCTGCAAATAAATGAAGTTAATACGTATAAATCGCAGAACCAAACTCACTTTCAAATTAGTTCCATTGGCACTCAAGCCAGTATACCCGACAGGGAGGCTTATGAGGGTCAGTGGTGGCAGCCCTGCTTTATGATGGGAAAAAAGGTACATTTTTCAGACAAGTGTTAGTCCGTATAGCTTACATGGCCATTTGGTACTGTCCTTTTTTTTCATACGTATTTAAGTTTTTGACAGGTTGGGTTGGAAGTGGTATTCACACTTTGTTGCGCCATAAAAAATGACCTGTTGACATGCTGCAATGTACAGCTCTCGATGTAGGAAGTGGTGGATGACGGAGCTTGGATAAGGTTTAACAAAAACATTGATAAGGAATAAAACCTTGTAACTTGCAAATTCAAGTCCATTTGCACCTCGTTCCTAAGTACAACAGCCTCGTGCGAGCAAAAATCCCCAAAAAAATTCAGCATCATGTACCTTGCCGTTCATTGAACTGAAACAACAGTTGTAC
The DNA here is from genome assembly GCA_036362915.1 of Geotria australis. Classification (NCBI taxonomy): domain Eukaryota; kingdom Metazoa; phylum Chordata; class Hyperoartia; order Petromyzontiformes; family Geotriidae; genus Geotria; species Geotria australis. Next base: position 9,290,273 of record JAZEWU010000011.1, on the reverse strand, counting down.
TACTGCGCTGGCAATAGTGCACAAGCACAATCTCAAAAACTCGACACGTTTAGCAATAAAGCTACCTTTCTTCATCTTTGCTATAAATGAAGGCCATTGCCTGATACATCACCTGTGATATATATTTTCCTTTTCTGCATCATCATCTATGCTTAATCCACCGCTGGATGAATGCTTCCGCCACTTCCCACGATAGTGTGATGTACAAATCCACACAGCACCTACATATGAACTGATTCCATCGCTTCATGTAGGCATCCTCGCGGACATGTTCCATGCCTTGGCTTTTAAGGCAGGGTTATTGATGGCTTTGTTAAGTTCTTGTCATTTGACACATGATTCGTCACTAAAAAGAATGAGAGTGGCTACTATGAGGCAGCACTTAATTTGAGGAAGCCTATGCCTTTAAATGTATAGGGACCAATTTGTGGGTAGACAACCGAGCAATTGCCTATGTAGAATTTGGAAGGCGAAGGGGCACATGACCTCCCTGGGGTCTCTAATGAATAAGTCAATGTGATCGGTAGTGTCTTTTTGGAAACAGGTGAAGGCTAGCAGTACCCAGTCTGAAATGATGGCTGGAACATTGATTAGCACTTTGCATCCCCTATAGAAAACCAATCGGCATCAGGGCAGCACTCATTACTGCTGGAGCCCAACCATGGCAGCAGTTTAGTGTAAAGGTCAACCAATGTCAAACTCTGTGCACGCCAGAATAACATTCCATTGCAACACTCATGAACTCATATGGCGCTCTGTAATTATAAACGTTCCCTTCTATTTAAATTGATCATGGACAGCCCCCGCACAAACATTTACCGCATACGGACCTATGATAAAATGTACCGTTCATGGCGTTTCATCCGAAAATGGATAATGAAAGATGAATGTCAATAATGCTATACACCCTAAAATCCTTCAAATTACATACTCGTGAATGGTGGCTGCATTGCCTTCCTGTGGACACGTGATAACTAAAATGACTTCTAAGCTCAGCAAAGGTTCTTCGGTAATAATGACAATAAATAGAAAAAGGTGCCGCTAAATTGGATTGTATGGACTGAGATGTTTGCTGACTTTTAGGCGGTGTGAAATATATTACGACGTGCCAGTCAAGCTAGAAAAGGCTGCAATATGATTGTGGTTTTTTTCTTTTTGTCTATCAAATGGATATATTTTGTATTACAGTGTGTATATTTTGGATATGCAGTCTACTGAGAAGATGTATTTTCTGTGTGTCACGCTACTGTTGTATAAAACCATAATCCATAAAATAAATATGCTCGATTTGAGAATGAACAGAATGTGAAATACCGCGTTTCTGCAAACTTTGTAATATATTTAGATATACAGGCATACCTATTTTAACACAGCCTCGGCCAACGAATCTTCGTTTAATGGACATTTTAAAAATATTAATTAATACATTTTATACAATAGTAAGGATAGCACCTGCACTGCGCTCCCAAGGCTCCTGTGAACCATACGTTTTCTCTCAATATGCGTAGGTACTATTTTTACTATTATACCTCATTATCATGATTATTATAGTATTCATATCATAAGTACTGTACAGTTATATTGTGCGTTTGTCTATGTATTGGTGGTCACGTATATGTCTTTGCGTGTGCTGTCTGCTAGCTATGGATATTGGTGTGTGTGAGTGTATGTTGCTTATGTATCATGTGTCTTTGTGGGGAGCGGTGGCTCAGTGGTTAGCGCTATGCTGGGCTACAAACCTGGCTATGACCCGAGTTCGAATCCCACTCACAACCAACACCAGTGACGATTCTCTGAACCGGTCCTGGGCCTCTCCTAGGTCGACTCAGCCTCAAATAAGTACCTGGTGCGGTGTGTAAACATTGCCACTAGGGAGATAAAGGCGGCCGGGCGTGGTGCTGCACATCCACCCCCTCGCGTGGCGTGTCGACCTTCATAGGTGCTCGCTAACGGCACTTGCCCCCACAGTCTGTGATCTTTGTATTTTGTGTTTATGTGTGTCTGTGTGTCCAAGCAACTACTGTTTGGCCGGATAGAGGAGGGGGCTAAACGGGCGCGGCACGGGCTAGAGAACAGATGGATTGATGCGGCACAGGAGGACCTGGAGCTGGGTGGACTTGCTGAAAACTGGTTCCAGCGGTGTCAAGATCGACCTCTGTGGAGGAGGTTCGTGAAGGACGCTACTAGGCAGTTGGAGGCAGTCGCCTTCCAGCAACAACAGAGGGCGGAGGAGCGACGCTCACAACAGCGAGCCGAGCACTGGGTGGATAAAACTCAGCAATCAGTCAGGCAACCCTTGGCGCCTGGGTCTGTCCCGTGACCTCCTCATGCATCTAGCCTGGCACAGCAGTCAGCCCGTGGCACCTGGGTCTGTCCTGTGACCTCATGCACCTAGCCTGGCACAGCAGTCAGCTCATGGCACCTGGGTCTGTCCCGTGACCTCCTCATGCACCTAGCCTGGCACAGCAGTCTTTCTATGATGAGCCACTTTCTCTGCCACTGAGCCACCTGGCTGCATCATTCATATTATTGTTACGCCCACGTAGATGTATTAAACTAGATTTTAAATAGTGACAAGGAACGTAACCAGGAGATTGATAATTGCACTGAAACAATGTGCAGAAAACTGACGTGTTATTTCGAGCTGTTAATAAGAACGTGCTGTGTGCTTTTTTCCACATGCCATGCAGCGGGAATGCAAAATATGTAATTTCAGTCCGAGACCGTGCATTTTTTTGCTAGAATATGTGAAAAAATGACAAATTGCTATGAAAGATGGCCAGTTTTTCTAGAACAAGGTGTGATAGTATATTTTATTAAGCCAAGTTAATTACAATTAGTTGTACAGTACAACAGATAGACGAATTGTTGCTGAACTATGCGTATATATCCGACGGTGCATTCAGTATGCACTGCTGTATCATAGATTCATGCTAAGCAGTATCACTATTCCATTATGTGAGATAAAGATATCCCCCCCCCCAATCGTCATGTATTTAATAATAATAATACAATTTATAACGTGTGCAAATTCTATGTCTAGCGAGGAAACCGCAGAGGGGAGGTGTCACCCAGGCGGTCAGCCGGCGCCAGCCCGCCAGACACTGCTTTCCTATATATTATGTTATTGGCCAATTAACTAATGAGTGTTTTTTTTAAATCGTGGGAGGAAACCGGAGAACCTGGAGGAAACTCACGCGTCGTATATGGCATTCAACCAGTCATTTTAAACTACATTTCGGCGATTTTTTTGTGTTTATCTTCCAGTAGGACTTTTTTTATTGTACCCCTCCTTTCTTGTCTTGTCACTACTGAAATAGAAATGGTTGATAAGCATTATAATGAGGACCTTGTGGTAATGAGGGAGTGTAAGAGCGCTATTAACCAAACTCGTCTTGCATTACGTCCCTTACAACATTGACAACAATCTTCAAAAGCTAACTTTATGGCACATGTCATACAGTCTAATATGGTTTCCTTTTATGAGAATCTTATTTAAGTCCGCTACCAATTCAACAGAGGAAGAGCAAAGTTTACCGCATATTTTTGTCAAATGCATTGACATTCTCTCCATGTAGTGGGCCTCTGGCAGAGCTCTGGAATTAAGGACGGTATTATACTTGCATTGTTAAATTTAGTTGTCTTTTTTATAATATTAATTAGCTGTAAGTTCGGCAGTCATATTGACATGTTGGCTTTTTATTACTTTATGATAAATGTTTGTTGTTTAATGTATTCTGCTGCTGTGCCCATGTGGGCTATGCCTGTTATGCTCAGTGAACACATCTTGTCAAGGGCAACGGACAAAGCAACTTCCATTGCCCTGTATTAATACATCCACGCATGGGCAGACATTTCCTACATCCCTATCTGCCTCCTGCAGCTTGCATGACCTGTCGCCATTAATAGACCACACGGTTAAAGGACTCATGGGATTCCGGCATGCGATTTACGCCCGCGCAAAGATGCTGCACATTGTGTGGACTGTGTTTGAAGCAGTGGTTGGAAAGCTGAACGGAGTAAAAGTTTGTGTTTGGGGTGGGTAGACCGTAGCTTTGTGCGAACACCACCGAACACTACACTGCATAATCATGGATTTCCAGCTTTTTTGGCTTTGCTGATTAAGCTGTGTTTTATCAACAAGCACATTAGGAGTGGCTCTCAATGGGGGCATGTGAATGTGTAAAAGTAATCAAATTGGACAGTTCTAGCCTCTCACTGCTCACCCACCTTATGCACTCCTATCACATTACAATTCAGATTTGAGAAGTATTAACAATTTGAGTGTTCTAAGACTTTTTCATTAATTGGTACCTACTCGACATTGAGTAGTTTTGGGGACTATCGTAATTATTAGGTTATTTTCACTCAGTTAAGCATATGAATGGAAATGTTCAATTAATATTTCAAATATATGATGCAGCAGTAATAATTAGCCCAAACTTTTATTTCTAAGATGGTCTAATGGTTTCTTTTTATTAAAATCCATAAAGTTATGGTTATAGATGTATATTATTCTTACAGCAGAAAAATACCAAATGAGCTTGCAAGCTCTTTACGGGACTCCTGCGACACAACAAAGATCTGAATTGCTCACAGTAATTTAAAATATATACAAGAGTCATAAATAACCACATTTAAATCAACCAACAAAAAAACATTTAGACTAACATCTAATATTAAACAAAAAGTAAAATATAACAACTAAATTACATGAATGAGGAAAACATTAATGGAAGTTACAGCATACAAAGCGAAACAAATGCAAAAACTGAGAATTGCTTTCAAAGCTGTTCTTTCGGAATGGTCGTGTTGAGCGTTCCCTTTCTCTCCTTCACGACGTTCTGGCTCCCACGTTGGAGACATCCATTTCTCAGAACACCTGAAGATGTCTCCAACGTGGGAGGCGAAACGTCGCAACTAAGAAGAAGGGAACGCCTGACACAAGGTAAAGCTCGCTGAGCTTTTTTTTTAGAGACGACCTGGCCACACATTATCGTTCATCAATGTAGCCAATATCATCATATGTTGGAATTTATAGTAGCAGCCAAATCGAACCTATGACCTACTGCATACAAGGCAAGGTAGACAGCTTCTCAACGGCCCAGTGTTTGAATCAAGATGTTTAAATACATTCCTAAAATTTCTGCTTGCATTTTAATCGACTAATTGTGCATGAAAACTATATTTCTATCCTTTGCGTAATTTCTATTTGAATAACTCAAGCTGTGACACTGAATGGTAAGGATAAAGGCCTCTGATACGGCTATTAGGTAAGCTAGTCAGGTTTTATACATAAAGGACACACTTTATCCACCCATCATTAGCTTTGATGGGCTGCCAGATATTGACTTTACAATTGTGTTCAAGAACAACCCTATTTTTCTCTCGATAAGTATTGTTGCAGATGTGATGGATGTGGGTTTGGATTTAGTGCTAGCCTAAACCAACGTATATAACACACGTGCATGTTCAGTTTTTATTTCTACCACTTTATAATTAACGTGAAAATTATTATTCTCTGTGAGCACATTTATTTTAATAGCTATTCACATGTATTGGTATACCAATGATATATTGTCAAATTGATTTGATTGAACAAAAAATGTTCATGCAAATAATTGCAAACCACAAGCAATGTTGTTAAACGCTTAGAATCACAAACGTAAAATAATACATTCTTAAATATCCCCAATACTAGTACAGTACTGTGGTCCAGTTTATGATTTCTAAAACTGTCCAGAAACATCTCGTATTAAAGCATATTTTTTAATAACTTTATTTTTTCACATTTCAAACGCATGGTACATTTCCAACAATAAACCCAGTGCGCGATGTTACAGGTCGTACACGTCCTTGTTTACAGAGCCTACGGTTAGAATCTCACAGGGTTGGCCATTCTTTTATTTTAATGAACAAAGGTGTGGGGGGGGCTAACATGGGAGCATACACAGAGCTGTGCATGTTTGTTGGGGGACAGCACATAAAAATAACAAGATGTGGGGTCCTGGTATTATTTTTACAGCATATATTTTTTTGTTGCCAAGGAAAGCAACACTGAGTCTCATTATTGCCTTGTATTGGGATGTTTGGCCAACATCATTAACAAGTGTTTGGCCTGGAAAACTCCTTTTTACGAGGGGACAACACTCGCCCTTGCCATCTCATGGGTACTTTACAGCTCCACTCGCGACACAACAACAAGGAAGCCCTGTGGTGGTCACCCATCCATGCACTAACCGGGATCATAGGTGAGAGCTGATGACATTGGACACATGCATGGTGATTTGGTCAGAGGAAAGGTATTAAATATAAATACATTGTATCTGTCAACAATTATGACATTATTGTACGTACTTTCCCTCAAAACATTTTCATATAATTAGCCTTTTGACCTTGGATTTTTATTTTCTGTTAAAAAAATTGGTGGGAAAATACTGCAAGTTCTAGCACGCATATATTTCTGTTGTATTTTTATTCGTAGATTTTTCAACGTCCCTTTGTCACTTACAATAATAATAATAGCGTTTTAACGTCCGTCATTGCATTGTGTCTAAATGTTCTTACGTTGCGAATTAGATTGTCTTTGTGGAACCTAGTGATTTTGTCAAGCATTCATTAGCCCACAGTACACAACCTCCCTGTGACCCAGAAAACACTAAACTGAGCAGCATTCATTTGCTCGGGAGGACTCGGTGCACTTTCAATGTAAAACCACATTCCGCCTGTGGCTGCTGTCGCTAGTTATATACATTTCTGTACTGAATGAAACCGGCTTTAAACATACGGTCGCACCCAGTGTTAAAGGCATCACCTGCCTCTACACTTGTGCACAGGCTGCCTGTAACCCTTTCGGCCCTTAGAGGGTAGAGGTCAGCCGCAAAAAGATGTAAACAAAGCTTAAGAGAGAGCAAACAAATCTAAAGGGGGGAAAAGAGATGGAAGAACATGACATGATTGTACCAAAACTCTCCTCTTGAACGTTTTGTTGTTGGAAGAGACCTGCCTCTCATCTGGCTAGTGTGCTGGAAAAGAGCAATGTTAGATCTGCACTACTTTGTCTCTTAGCAATTTATTAGATGTTTTCGACCTTTTTGTCTTGGGCAACACTGTGTATTGGTGTTTACATTATGATTATAGCTTAAGTTTTAATAGCTTCTTAGAGGTTTGTTAAATTCGTTGCATTACCTTCTGCTTGTATACATTTTTAATGTTGGTTATTTTGCACGTTTGTTGTATGGCAGGCATCCCGCTTCCAGAGCTTGCAAGCTCACGTGGTATTTTCGGCTGTAATAATAAACATCTACTAATGATACGCCGTTACTTTTTTGACAATTAGTCGTTAATTTTGCAAACATTTAACATTTGTTCAGTAGCAATTGGTTTTACCTCTCAAAAATAAACCATTGCACAAAGGCTTCTTCTATTTTCTTTTCTCTGACATTTTGCACTTTTTAGCTAAGGCATGACCCTTTGCACAGGCTGGGGATGGTGTCGGGGATTGGGCCATTTGAGATGCTTAGCTACTGTTCTCTGAATTGTAACCTCCCTTAAAGACACGTGGTTACACCCAGGAGCACTGCACTGGTGTGAGCCCAGGAGGTGTTGTTTGTGGAGATAGATATAGTTTCTACAAAGGCAATGTGGTCGGCTAAATGTTGATTATTTACCAAAAGTACTGTTTGTATTTCGTCATCCCAGAGAGCCGTGATGACTCCACTGCTGGTAGAAGGTCTCCCCATGTCGCCACCATCTACCTTGTCTTGTGATGTCGACGTCTATCTCACTCCTGCAGATGAGCGAATCCCATCACAGTATCTCCTGGTAGTCCGCATATTGGGAGTGCCCTCCTTCAGCTGCCGTTCTGCCAAAAATATCATGCATTGACTGACATCCGTTCTAGCTACGTGTTGTGCCCAGGCCCACTTACTTTTTTAAACGGTCAATATGATGTCCATTCTCATTTGCTCACTGATGCAAGTGCTCCACTCTGTCTCTCAGTGTACTTTGTAGCAATCATCTCTCCGTGCTACTTTGCACACCTTTCAGTGTTTTCGTTTTGTTTACTCTGTTAGTGTCCATGTTTTCCATCCATATAGCACAGCAGACACTGTTGTATCTAAGATCTGCACTCTATGACATAGGTACTGTCGCAGTATGCCCATGAAACAGAGCCCAACAACTTATTGTACCCTTTTTGTTGAAATAAATAAAATCTAAATCTATATGTATTGACAGCGATATTTCCTTGCAAAGCCGGTGGTGACTTATTTTTGAATGATCATTTTATAGGGTATTTCTGCCATGATTTCTGCTCTGGGAATGTGCATAGAGTCCCTCCACTAATTGTATTGTTCCGTCTGCATCAGACATAAATGGTTCCATCTTCAAACTGGGTAACAGGAGTGGTTTAGCAATTACCAACTTCCTTTTTGTTGCATGTATGCTCCCACAGCTTGTGACATCAGTAAAGGTTGTGTTGTGTTCTAAAACGTGTTCAAGCTAACTCGAACTCTAATAAAAACCTTAACACATTCGTCAATAACACTGCCTTGAAAGAAAAACTATACAAGATGTGACATTCCGGGCAGTGACCATTCTTCATAGCAAATAAAGGGAAAGGCCAGAGACATATAAAGAGATGAAGACTCCACTATACATCATGGGGCCAGAAAATAATGTATTTATTCCCAATGAACAGTCTTAAATTGGCATATGAATAGTTACCTATTTGTAGATATTGATTAATAGTGTTGTCAGTATTGCAATTTTATAGATAAATGTTTCCATAGAGCAATTCGTTGGATATGATCTGGGTAATTGATAACAATTGTGAATAAGTAAAGGAAGAAATTCCTGGCAGTCATTTTGCCCATAAACAGTGAAGGCATGATGAATATCACCGTGACTAAAGCTGACACTAAATACTGAAATCAGATACGTTTGCTAAAATAAATTATACACATTTAGGGAGCAGATGCATCAAGTGTTTTTTGTGTTCAAAAAATATCTGGGAATTATACACAAGGCAACCTTGCTTGATGTAGATGTGCATTTGTCGAGTTTGGGTGGGGGGGCGGGAGGGGCAGTCAGGAGAGAAGGAAAAAGTTGGGAGCGGGAAAGGAGTGGGCCTCAGTTTATGTTGTGAGATGAGCCACGTCAATTATTAGTAACATGATCATGGATTGTTATTTCAGTGCAGGACCACAATGAAATGAATACAATGCATGTTGTACAAACGGGACGGTGCAACCTATTCAGTAAAAATATTGTCTGAGTACAAACCCGTAATTTGTACTCCTGCACTTGATGCGCGTGCACCATCCACTTTCTTTTCCACACAATGTGTTAGAAGACGTATGAGCAGTATTAACAACGAACCGCAGAATGAGCGTTTTGCAGATTGTGCAGTAAATGTCTACCTCTTCAGAGTCACTGGCACTTTTAAAGGATTTCTTAGCAGTGGGAATGTACACAGCATTAATTATTCATTCTGTCTGCTTTCTGTTAGAAAATTTGATTTTGTTTCATGGTCATGTACTGCACACAAAGGAACTGGCAATATTCCCATGGCATTAATAATAATGTTTTAAATGTGAAGTGTCTTTTTTTCTGAAGGTTGAGGTTGAAACAGTATGGATGAAAGGTAGAGTTTGCAAAGTTAGTTCATTTGAAATGGGAAGTCACAAAAGGTGTTCGAGAATTGTTTTATATTAATATATATACATTTTATACTTCATATCTTCTTCTTTGCGATTCTTCAAAGCACGATGGTCAGCATCTGGACATCGTTGTAGCCAACCTAATACCTCATGGGGTATGCTTTACAGAAGATAAACCACCTTATGTTTGCAATAGGTGATGTATTTTTACTACTGGATGCATTCCTCTTGCAGATTAATAATTTACATTCATGCCATAACCCTTATAAATACCTGTCATATTGAGCATGGCTTATGAATAAGATGTACACTTCACTATCACATTTTCATTGCACAATCATCAGATCTGGGTTTTTTTTGTTAAAATTATATGTACAATAGGGGCGGCACGGTGGTGTAGTAGGTAGCGCTGCCGCCTCACAGCAAGAAGACCCGGGTTCGAATCCCGGCTCGGGTGCCTTTCTGTGTGGGATTTGCATGTTCTCCCCGTGTCCGCGTGGGTTTTCGCCGGGCACTCCGGTTTCCCCCCACCGTCCAAAGACATGCTGCCAGGTTAATTGGCTTACGGAGTAAAATTGCTCCAGGTGCCCTGCGATGGACTGGCGTCCCATACTCGGTATCCCCCTAGCTTGCGCCCTGTGTCTGCCGGGATAGGCTGAAGCTCACCGCGACCCAGTCCGTGATCAAACGGTTTTTGAAAATGGATGGATGGATATATGTACAATACAATTTCAATTCTACAGTGTCTACATGCATCTGCAAAGTACAGGGTGCAGATAGATTGTTAAGACGCTTCTAAAAAATAACAGGATATTCAGGTTTAAAAGAGCTTGAAGTTGCAAAGCTCCATTACTTTCTCCTTAAATAAAGGGGTTAAGTAGAGCAGGGATTCTGAACCCTTTGCACCTCAAGACTCACTTAGTCCACTTAGGTCTGGTTTCCATGGACTACAAGGCGGAGCTTGCGGCCTGCTGATGGGTCGCGACCCACCGGTTGAAAATAGCGGAATAAGACAATGAAAGGTGTGATTGGGTGATATTGTGGGTATAGCAGAGACCTGTTGGCAAGTTACGATCCTCTCTCTATGTCAAGATACCATTGTTTATGAGCAAGTGATCCTCTACTGTGTCACCAGTCCCTCTCTGCTGTACAAGGACCATGACCAAGCCCACGATGATGCAGTTGGCCGCTCTGGCCCCACGCGTGCTGATGGATGGCTGTTGCACGTCTCTCCATCTCACGGTGCCTCTCTGTGTTGCTCCCAGTGTCATGTATGAAGATTCCTTTGTCACACTAAGACATCACGCATCCCTCACCCGATGACAGAACAGGTTCACCTTATTGCAGACTGGTAGATCGTATGATTTGTATCAAGGTGTCCACGCGTGTTAATTTTCCACACTCTTTAGTAAGCATGCGTATTGCCAGGCCGCTATTTACAAATTAACAACGTACATACTCTGTGATGCTTGAAACCAATGGTTTCATGTGGCTCAGCTGAAACCGCAAGATGGGGTTAATTACCAGCTCAGCAACGGGGAAGGAGTGGTGCAAAACCCCAAAACGTTGTTACAATTACTGTTAAACACGCCGCTTTAAGGTATGTGTCTCACCCTGAAGTCTGCATAAAAGCACGCGTTTAGATAAGGTCGCATGAGTGTGCATACTAAGCACATTAGCTTCCGAGCAGTCTCACATAGCTTTGTGAGAGCAAAAACCCTATTATATGAGCAGAGCGCTCCGAGCTTGCCTGCTGCAAAAGCTAAATTGTGTGCTCTGGGTTAATAATAATAATAATAGCATTTATATAGCGCCTTTCACCCGAGGGTCACAAAGCGCTGCACAGAGCTGCAGAGAGAACGACATGTCAACAACGACGGAGCACGGAAAATCAGCAATAATTTTTTTTGGGGTTTTTTTTTTAGAGAGAACGGCACAACAACAACGGGGAGACAACGGGGGAGACAGAAAACATCTCGGCACGGCACCGATAACCCACTCCAACAATCCAAGCCAGGGGAAGGAACGAATGCTTCTGAAAAGGTGCCAGAGGAAGGAACGAATGCTCCCAAAAAGGTGCAGGTATGAAGAGAGCCAACAACCTGGCACGACAGCGCCGAGCCGCATCAGAAGTCCTGACAGGACGGCTTGAAGGCTTTACGGAACAAATAAGTCTTAAGACTAGATTTGAAGAAGTTCAAGGACTGCGCTGAACGAATTTCCAGTGGAAGAGCATTCCAGAGTCTTGGGGCAACGCGCGAAAAGGCTCTGTCACCCATGGAATGGAGGCGCGACCTGGGAACAAACAGCAAGCGTGTATTGGAGGATCGTAGTTGTCGTGTTGTAGAGGGTGACTGCAGAAGGTCACGAATGTATGTCGGAGCTGTGTCAGAGAGAGCCTTGTAAGTGAGAAGGAGGATCTTGAATTCAATCCTGTATTTAACAGGTAACCAGTGGAGAGACATCAGTACTGGGGTTATGTGATCACGGAAGGGTGTGCCAGTGAGGACTCTGGCAGCCGCATTCTGCACACGTTGGAGACGATTGATCAAATAGGCAGGGATTCCGGGAAGCAGTGCATTGCAGTAGTCAATTCGTGAAGAGATGAATATGTGTATTAGCTTCTCAGCATCAGCAGGTGACAGGATGTTGCGCAGTCTGGCTATATTCCTGAGATGAAAATAGGCTACCTTCGTCACCTTATTGATGTGTGTCTCAAAAGTGAGTGAGGAATCAAGAGTCACACCTAAGCTTCGGACTGCATTAGCAACTTCAGTTGTCTGGCCGCCAAGCATCAATTGGAAAGGTTCAGCCTTAGACAATTGCTGCGGGGTTCCGACAAGCAAGACCTCAGTTTTTTCACCATTTAGTTTTAGAAGCTTAATACGTCCCAACATAACATAGGTATACTCCAGAATACTCCAGAAGAGATAACATCACAATGGTAATTTACTGGATACAACAAAATATGTAGCATATAGCAACACTGTACTGATATACGTTTTCACCGCTTGATGCATGATAATTGCTTTCCAAAGCTGTTTATTCGGGATAGCCGTGTCGAGCGCTCCCCCTCACTCCTTCGACGTTTCGCCTCCCACTTTGGAGGCACCTTTAACGTGGGAGGCGAAACGTCGTGAAGGGGAGAGGGGAAACGCTCGACATGGCTATCCCGAAAGAGCAGCTTTGTAAAGCCATTCTCGATCAGAACCACTGTTTGACAGTTGCATTCTTTTAACAAAATTAATCGTGGATTTGAACTTTATGGTGTGATTTTGTAGTTCATGCTAGGTGCTGCCGACAGAACCATGCAGGGAAGTCGGAGCATCTGCAGACTTGCTATTGTAATTTGCAACTAGTGTCATGAGGCCATGGTGCAGATGATGACCTTTATGTCTCAGCGTGCAGGACCCCTGAGGGCTTTTCCTGCAGTGGGTGGTGAGCTGCTTTGTTCATAATAGATCAGGTAATTTTAATTTACTAAATGTATCCGTGTTATTTAAAATCATCACAATTATATTTGTTGCTGCTGTAATATTATTTACATTTCATTTGCATCGCCGTTGTGCGTTAGCCTAAAATATTAGAGAATCGGATTGCATAACTCGCGTTCCATTCACTGCGACGATGTGTTTTTTATATACTGTCTTGATCATATGCTTGTGTATTTTGATGTTAATATTTTCTAGCTGAAAAGCAAATGAGTTCTTTGATGGCAGTCTAAAAAGATAATGCAGAGTGAGGCAAAATATGTTACTGATAGTTGCTTTTCAAAGCTGTTCTTTGGGGATAGCTGCGTCTAACGCTTCCTCGACACGGCTATAGGGAGCGCTCGACATGGCTCTCCCGAAAAAACATCTTTGAAAAGCAACTATCATACATCGAGCCGTAAAAACCTACATCAGTAGAAAATGTGTTACTTTTTATTTTAAGTCCCTCTTGATGTTATATGCTGCAAACATGTTCCCAAATAACTTGAAAGTTGAGCAGGTATAATTATGTTTATTCCAATTTTAATATTCACCCATCTGTAAATGTGGAAATTAGTATTAAATCACAACACTTACCTCCTTTCGATTTATTAATATGAGGTTAATTTATAACGCTTCATTTGGCTTCAATAACATTTAAGTACTTTGTCAATGACCTTTATGAAATATTGACACTTGTATTGCCAAAGGCTTTATATGAAGCGGGCATAGGAACTTGTTTTAATGTTGTGTATAAATATATATGTTAATGGTTTTGCGATGGCTTGGCTCATAATGAGCTTTTAACGTACACAATCAAATACATTAAATGAATGTTATTTTTGTTTACAAAAATGTGATGAAGCATGAGTTTTGAAGCAAATATTAACATCCTTAATAAGCTAGTTTATATGTGGATTTATTTATGATAATGCTGCCTAATAAATAGGAAATGTGTTGAAATTTTTCTGTAACGTCAATCTCTGTTGCTTTTAAAAGTGTAGGCTCTGCATCTCTTCTAGTCAGTACGGCATTTCATCAATGATCGTTATACAGTCACCTACAGACAAGGTGAAAGATGTTAGAATCAATAGGTTTACTGCGGAGTGTTTTTGCGGTAATGTTGCACTGTATAGCTTTTCGATTTATTTTCGGTTGTTTTGTGAACTGAACTATACCTCTGGCACTGATAATATTAGTTTCCTGAAGAATCTCCCAAAGAGACAGGATGAAAGTGCGTTTGCTATATTTTATTCAACTCGTTTGCATTTTAGTGCAACTTTCGCAGTCCAGTTGTTTATTGCACATCTGTGTCGGATGCATTCCTTTGGTTTCCAATCGCACTGCGTGATATTTAGCATCTTGCTATAACCTTTCCTCTCAAGGTCTACAAAAGGCTGGTAATCTGCTTTCTTGATCATCCACATCTTTGACCCTGAATTGTAATTGGTGTGACCTGTGCATTTAGCAAGAATTACTTTATCTGGAATTGAACGTAGTGATAATTCTGTAATGTATTTAATTACTGCCCTTTAGACTCCTGCATAACACTTTGCTGCATGATGGGTGTGGCTGTTAAAAATAATAATGAAAACATTTAGTAATAATTTCTAGTCCAACCTATTCTGGCTAAAAACCTCCCCACACAATATATTGGCCATGTGGGCTGTCAGACCATACGTCACCATGTGTGGTTCATTGCCCATGACCCGTTCTGATATTGGTGGCCAGTGAGCTGAGCAGTAGTTGTCCTTCCAATTGGGGGCCCTAATCAAAAATGATGTTTGGCTGTTCTCCCCTCCCCTCCCTCATAGTGTAATGAAATAAAATTTGTACAGATATATATATATATATTGGGTTTAGAGAATAAATGTAGACAGGTGATTACAATAATTAATACATAGTGAGATAAGTGTGATATTAGACGAGACGGAGATGTAGTAAGATGAAATAACAGTGAATTAATGTGACAGATATAATGATAAGCAAACGATTTCGGCAATTTAGATACGATAGAAAAGTGCATTCATTTGATGTACTTGTTTGCAAGAGATAGATGGAAAATAGATGCAGATTATTTAGACAATATTCAGAATAAAGCCATGCATTCAGATAGACGAGAATGTGTTTATAAGAGTTAGACAAGACACGTAAGAGAGAGAAAATATGTTTAGAGATATATAGACAAGAAAATATTGATAATGTAGTAACTTATATTGTAAGCTGCCATTTTTTAAGACCTAGGCCGCTTACATGCAACATTTATGACCTCCCTACAGAAATTGTATACTGGGAAAATTAGATACCATATTTACAGTAAACATATATTTACTCTAATATAGCAGCAGATTAATATTAACGGAGCAGGTAAGTGCATTCCGGATATGACTTTGAAGTGGATAATTAGTGAATTCTATGTTTTTCCATTAGCTGCTAGGAACCCCTAAGCCTTTTGTTATTTTAACGACAATGTATAACACGCGCAAATTCCACGCCTGGTCATGGACGAGACATGGATACGGAGGCCGAGCGAGTAAACCGCAGAGAGGGGGGGGAGTCGGCCAGGTGCTCTGCCGGCGCCAACCCGCCAGACATTTCTTCCTATATATTATGATGTTATCGGACAATTCATTAATGAGTGTTTTTTAGTTGTGAAAGTAAACCGGATAACCCTGAGGAAATCCATGCAGAACAGGGGGAGAAAACTCCGCACATAAAAGTGCCCCAGGCGGGAATCGGGCTTAGGGAGTATGCGCAGCGTGCTGTCATTGCGCAAAATAGGGGCCATAATTAGACTAAAATCAGTAATACCAACAAAGATGCATGATGACATATACAGAACTTTTTACTTTCCCCGTGAGCAGTCAGAGAAAAGTTGGTCTTATGTTCAGTTGTTTGAATATCATTGTTTAACAATGTATTAACATTTTATACCTTTGTCTGACTTCTTCAAGATTTAAATATTATCAGCATCCATTAGTTTGTGCAAACGTTTGCACCTTTGATTAACTGTTGAAGGTGAGCGTCATTTTACGAGGTCTAATAATGTCTAAAAACAGCTGCTGCGTTGACACTTTATGTAAGAGATAAAACCACTCTGAAATGTAAGTTTAAAACTTATAAGCCTCTCTTTGTCCATTGCATGTGATTCGATCTCTTTAGATATCGTTTTTTCGGATGTGGTACGAACTCAGCAAGTACTGTGGTTGTCTGACCGTGGAGGGAAATTTGAATAGTTTTAATAGTAAGCATTCACTTATCAAGAAGGGCTTTGATGAAATGCAAATGCAGTTGTTTTTTTCCATGTGGTGCAACTTTAGTCTTGGCTTTGTTTATATCTAGAAAAACAATATTGAGCAACTGGACAGCATTATCATCTATAGTCAATTCAATGCTGGGTGAAAGCCACCCAAGGCTGCCACGTAACATAACCTGCAATGTAAAAATTCACCGAGCACCTGCATACAAATTCATATCGTGCATGCGCCAAAACACACTATGTAGATTGCATGAATTAGCACTACATCACATTCACAGTGGTCTTAGTTTTACTTTAGGTTTTCATGTAAATGGGCTATGCAGAAAAACTTTTCAAAAGTCGATCCTTACACGAGTATCTGGTTCAGAATGTATAAACCACCAGCATTGGGGAGACAAAGGCAGCTCAAGCCAGGCATGGTGCTGGCCACTGACCCCTATGCGTGTGCTATAATAGGTCTTCGCTAACATCGCTTGACCCAACAGCCTGGGCTATGCAGAGGATATTTCTCGTTGTGTGTAAAGCATGTGTGTGTCGGAGTGGGGAGTGGTTAGCGTGTTGGGCTACAAACCTGGAGCCCCGAGTTCGATTCCCACTCACGGCCAACACCAGCGTCGATTTTCTTAACCGCTCCTGGGCATCCCCTAGGTCAATTCAGCCTCAAACGGTTCAGTGTGTAAACATTGCCACTAGGGAAGCAAAGGCAGCCTGGCGTGGTGCTGGCTACCCAACCCTTCGTGTGCCGTGTCGGCCTTCATAGGTGCTCGCTCATAGGTGCTCGCTAACAACACATGAGGGATCTTTGCGTATGTGTGAATGATGGAAGTGTCATACAGTTTTAAGAGATGGGAAAAAATATCGACACATTGGTAACACTCATGTTATGGTTCCGATACATCGATGTTTTGACATTGATGTTGATCCCTCCGATAACATCAGAACATAGATGTTTTCCTTTTGATGTCTTGCTTTCGATGTTGTGATTCATGCCAAAATATGACATATCTTGTCGCTCGTTATAATTTGATAAAAAAAACTAAACTGGTTTATCCTCAAAGGTTTTGGACAGGTGTATGTAGTGTTAGATAAGTTTAAAGGGAATTTTCTGGAAAATATACGTTATTTGCCGCTGGTGGAGTGTTGACCCTGTAGCAGCCTTGTGCCTTCGTATATTTTTGCTAAATATCACAAATCATTTCATGATCTGGGGTACTTTGAAAAGTATACTTAAGATTGTGTTTGAGTGTTGACCCTTCAATAATGCCATTATACCAACGTTTTTTAAAAATAATTGCTTTCATCGTTCTCTTTTACAGTATATCCTGGAAAGTAATGTTAGGTTTCAGTTGTGTTGACCCTGAAAACGCAGCTTTCTGCCTTTTTATTATTGTATTTTAGCTATTTTATTATTAGTTACTTCTATAATTATCGTGGTTTGTAATATTTACTTTACATTGCTCTCCGCTTGAACAGTTCATAAAAATTTCCAAAACATCAACATATTCTAAAGAATATTTTGATGTTTTCATTCTGAACTCTTAGTGTAAGTCGATGTTTTCACTTAAAACAATCAAGCATTCGATATATATCGATGTGTTTCTTTCAATGTCCAACCGTTTATCGAGTACTGCAGAACTATAATCTAAGGGGGGGGAGGGGGGCCGTTTGTAGAGTGTATGCCGTGAGCAATAGCGCCGGAATGGTAGCCTGTGATTGGCCACGACTTTGAATAATTTGTTAAATAGGTGCTTTTACAAACCAGTCGAGACCATTCAAACAAGCTGCATGACTGATGGTTGCTTTTCAAAGATGTTCTGTTGGGACAGTTGTGTTGAGCGCTCTCTCTCGACACGGCAATCCCGAAAGAACAGCTTAGAAAAGAAACAGTCATGAATCGAGCCGTGAAAACCTACATTAGTTGAAGCTGTGTGACTGACACCAAAACGTGGAGGAGACCTTCACGTAGCAGTGGATTCATAAAATAATGTTTTTTTTGACTATTTTATTGTCACATATTTAGGCCACACAGAATCATGGGGTCATCATCATCATCAGCCATGATCAGTCCACTCCCGGATGAAGACCTTCCCAAGCTGTTGTCATCTATCACAATCACGAGGTTAATGACCTCTATAACCAGCAAGTTATTCCTGCAGTCTGCAAGCTTCCATGCATTTCACCCATGATGCTTTGCTGCCTAAATGTTATTGTAGCTTAGCTCGCATTGTTTGATGATTTTTCTTGGCCTGCACGCATTTTTCTATTTGACGGGGATTGTCATTGATTGGAGAGTAAGTGCTTTTTTTCCCCTCTGCAACCACAGGGTAAAGCCAGTGTCTTTTTTTAATATCCGGTAGACATTATGATTGAAGCTGGAATTATCAAATTGGCTGCATATGAGCTATTCAGTTGATTTTTTTTTAGTTTGCAGCAGTGCCATATAAATCAGCACATTACTTCTCGATTTCAAGCATAGCTTGAAAATAGCCCGTTTGCTTTTTCAAAAGCCCTTTAATGCCATGATTTTTGGAGCAGGTATTAAATTGTCACTTGTTCTTACGCTTTCGACTTAATTAAGCCACCTGCACACATATATTCCAAATTTAGGCACTGGAATTGGGTCTCTTTCACTTGTGATTTCACTATTGATTAAATGGCGTACGCTAACAACCAAGCCTTTGAGCATTTTTCAAACAACCTTCTCGGCTACTCTACTTTGTAGCACTCTTCTGTAACATTTAAAATCACCAAGTTTCACCACCATGCAGTTCATTTTCACGTCGTTAAAAAAACTAAGGCAGAAGCATATTGCAAGCTATAAAGGTAATGATGTGTTTGATAAAGTACCTGCATTTTAATTTGAAAACTCAAATGCTTTTTGGGCTTTATCTCATTTTGAGTGTTGTATTGACATGCTAAAATAGACGTAGAGAATTCAATTTATCCAGCGAAATAAAGAAGCTTATTCTTGTAAAGCATTACACTATAGTTTACACGTAAAACACGTAAATCATTGCAGAAACAATCTTTCAGCAAAATAAAACACAAGACATTTAGATCATCTAAGGTATTTCAAGAATGCAAATGCCTAGGCAAGTTATGGTGGTGGAGAAAATTAATATTTTGTCACAATTGTATATTAAAGATTCAGGGACACATGACAGGTTCTGGACATTAACAGCAAATATATCAAGATACAGACATCTGTGTTCAATAATGCAGACTTCAACCACTTTGTGGAGAAATCAACAGTGATTGTCCGATAAATAAACTCGCCCCACGATGGGAATGTGTAATTTTCACTACTCGCTATTCTCCCCGTGTCCGCGTGGGTTTTCGCCGGGCACTCCGGTTTCCTCCCACAGTAAAAAGTCATGCCGCTACATAGGTTAATTGGCCTGTTGACTAAATTGCCCCGTTGCCCTGTGAAGGACTAGCGTCCCATCTTGGGTATATCTCTGCCTTGCGCCCTATGTCTGCCGGGATAGGCTCCGGCTCACCGCGACCCTGTACAGGATTAAGTGGTTTCTGACAATGGATGGCTCGTGAAGGCTTAAGACCTTTACGAATACTCCATTTATGAAGGAGATGTGCTCGTTGGCCTGTTGATGTTCTGATTTAGTTGATGGTTCCGCCAGGCGTGGTGATGTCTGGGTCTATAATGGGGCGTTAGTCTAGATGGCTGTGTTGTTGTACTCTACTCACCAGCATCTTCCGGATCTGGTTGAGACTCTCGGATAGTGGCACAATCCCAAAAGGGGGTTTTGGACTCGGGACGGCAGCGAGGTACGTTATTAACGTCTTGGTCGATGTCTGTACAGATATTTGGTGGCAGAGGGCTCACCATAACAGGGAGTCCGGGGATTAGTGTCAGTTTTAGAGTTCCAGTTATGATGCGCAGAGCGTTTTTTAACTGTGGATCGAGCAGTTTTGTGTATGAGCCCTTGGACCAGGCTGGGGTACAATATTCTGCCACTGAGTGGATCAGTGAAGAGGGTGGCAGTCTGCCGAACATCAGCTGAAGTGCCCTAGTTGTTGCTGAAAATGTTTGTAGCAAGGTGATTTTTTATCTGTTTTTTTTCACAGATCTGTTTTTGTGGTGCTGGAAGGTCAGGCATCTGTCCGTGATTATTCCTGGATATGATGGGTATGCCTAATATGTGGAAACCCACTTTAATGTGGGTTTCTGACGATTTGAGTCTTGTAGCTTCCCTCCAGGAGTGGTAGAATCTGATATGGAAATTTAACCGTTGTAATTACCCATGATAAAATAATTTTGGGTTGCGTCACGTGAAAGTAAGTGTTGCATACCCGCTTACACCTGACAGGAAGTCAGTAAGGTTTTATCATGTGAACAGAATGTGTCATTAATAGATAATTATGACATATATATTATAGATGTTAACGGTCAACAAACTTAGCATATATATTCTTTAAAGTTTGTGCTATGTTTACGTTGAACATATAGTGTAAGCATAACATTAGCATTTTCTTGTGCTAAAGCAGAAATTCACTTTATCAACATTCATTGAGATGAATTCCCCATGTCAGACAATTCAAGAAAACAAAGCCATTACCACAGTAATTGAATCATGCCGGTTTCTCGATGCGGCTAATGCATCTAATGTATTGCATTCCCAAATAAAGCCAAAGCATTTGGCCATAGTTATTTCTGTATCGATGTTTTGGTGTTCATATTCAGTCTTTCACAATGAACCACTTAAGTTGCCATGTCACATTAAGCTGAGGTGTGTATTTACATGTATCCATGCGTGCCAAAGGGGAATTTTACATCAACTTCCAATTCAAGTACTATCCTACGTACAACTGCCCCAAATTGTGCCTACTCTTGGCCATATCACTTCTCGCCATTTAAAAAAAATATTTAGCTTTACCTTCGACTATATGGAACAGAATTAAATAATATGATTGTCCAGTCATCTAATTGGGAGGAAAACTGAAACGAGCATGTGGAAAAGTAGCTAACTAGTAAATTATTTTTCTACAGCAGCATCACACGCCATTTAAAGCACTCTGCTGAGGATGTCTCTCTTGAGGGTTAATGGGTCGTCTACCTGTAAGTACAACGTGAAGTTAATGGACTAGGGAATGCGATGGTTTTTATTTTGCATTAATTGTTAGTTTGGAAAGGTCTGTGTTTAATTAAGTACAGAACATTGACTTTATGTGCTTAGAAATAATTTTGTTTACGGAAATAGAGACGTCCAATTGTTATTGTTTTAAAAAACCCATGAAACGTCTGAAAATGTCGTCATTAGAAATTAGATTCTCTCTGTTTCGTAGTTAATTCAGGAAAATGTTTTATCGATGATTACTAAAGTGCTCCATGAGGTGCATAGGCGGTAAACATTCCTGGAGGATAGATGATTAAATGTTTGCACAGTCTCAGCTGTCTCATTTGTAATTTGTAGTGTTTGTGAAGTTTTTAAAGATCACATACAGGCTGAGGCAACACCAATTTCATCCAGTGTGGATGTGCCTCAATGTAATTTGATACTGTGTGCATGTAATTTCAAGTAGGTACAAAGTTAAATAGTATAAAAGCAATTGTATATAACATTTGAAACTATCCATGAATATGTATCTTAATTTATCGGTTTCCCTTAGTCATTTACAATGTATAGAGGTGTAAGGTCTAACTCTCAAAGGATATATAGTCCTCAGAGTGCACTATTTCAATGTGTTAACTATGCTAGCTTCTTCTTTGCGATTCTTCGAAGCACGATGGTCAGCCTCTGGACATCATTGTCTTTCAGCTCGGCCTCGAAGTGTTTGCATAGTTAACACATATAGCACATTGTATATTTAGCCAACGTTTAAATGCTACGTGATATCACGAAACTACAACTGTCAGGATATGCATCACAGGGATGAAAGGGAAACATTCAAATATTTTAAGTGTGGTGTGCTTGTAATATTTTTTTTATAAACAGCAGAACAGAAGGTAGTTTAGTTTAGACTTGAACATGGACATGGAGTCAGCATCACGGATGGCAGAGGGAAGGTAAAACCGGATATTCGCTGTTGAAAATCCAGCAGAGTAGAAGCAATCTCCCATCGAGCAGAGATTAGATGCGAGTATTTCCAAAAGGCAATACTCTCATTGCCAGAAGGCAGTACTCTAAACTGGAGTATTATCTTTCTCATGAGATGATTTAGATCTTCGAGAATAACATACCACATATCTATAATTTATAAACCCCATTACAGTGTACCGTATAGGAAAAAATATATATCATATTATTCACAGCTATGTAAGTATTAACAATGCAGTCAGTCACCCATCAACCAAATTCTCTTTCATACGGGCCACGTATTTTTATATTTATTGCTAACCTGTGAAGCTGCCATGCTTATATATTTTCATTGTTAAGGGAGTGCCTTTATTAGTGCAGTGGGTGGTTGGCAGACAAATACTATATCATTTGGCCTGACCTGTTACCTCCATGGCGGTCTCATTCAGCAGCTCATTAATGAAGAGTAGTTGTGAAGGTGACACAAAGTTAGCAGAGAACTGGTGTTGCTGAGCTAGATGTTTTATTTTGCATTTGCTTAGGGTTAATGAAATTACTGTAGTGTCTGATTAATTTGTGGAGATGGCTGCCAGTGCTGGCATTTTGGGGCTGTCTGTCAAATAAGACTGATTAGCTGTAAATAACGCCATCTGCCCTAAGTCAGCTTATGAGCCTCAGTATTTCAGCATAGCTGAAAATACTTGGAGCCATTCCACTAAGATTCCGATGGATTCATCAACAGTGTATGACAGAACACAAATAAAAGCTTCTAAATACAGTAGTGTATATGTACAGAGCAAAGAAGTCAAAATGAGTGGAGAAGTAGAATAGTGCTTGGCACACTGCGAACTGGGTACGATTCCCAGCCATGGTTGAACGTCAGTGACATATTTTCTCAACTGGACTTGGGCTCTCTCCCCCGAAAACCACATTGCAATGGGGACATTTGTCCCTTTTCCTAGAGTTAAAGCACTATGGTTGTTGTGGTCTTTAATCTGCTTGAGTGCTGTTATGGATCACAATCTATAGTACTTTCTGATAAATAGGACATTTTCACTAATCTAGCAATTTTATTGCACTATTGATCTGGGAGCGGTACAGATGTGTAAATCTGCACTGAACTGCGCAGATAAACAGTTGCTCTAGTTCTGGACTAGCAGATAGTGTCAGCATTGGCTACAGCAGCTGAAGCAGCTGTCTCGCTGGTGGTACATGGCTTGCGGAGGCGTGCAGTAAGACAACGCTTGCTGCGAAGCATTCTGGAATCTCCAATGCCTGGCATTTGTTCACGCAAAACGGGGGGAACCATTAGAGTACAAATGAAGGAGCCTGCGTGTGCAAGGCTATACAAATCATCTATATTAATACATCGGGCATGTTTGTAGCTCACATCAGCATTATGAGGCCCATTTTTCTTTTCAACCCGTTATTATGATATATGTTTCTTTTTTTACACAGTTGTAGACCAAAATATTTTCGCGAAATCTACGTTTATAGGCGGATTAAAATGCTAAATCTTTTAATTATATTTGTTTTATGGCTGCATCATGCCTACCCATCATTATGTAAGGGTTTGAATCAAATACGTTGTTTTTGACAGAAATATAACACGTATTATTTATTACATGAATCTAAATATACTGTACAGTGTAATGTTTAATCACTGCCTATATTTGGGCCTTCTTTCTTATAACACGCTTATTTGGCTCTGCAAAGTCTTTTCGACGTGAAAAATATGCCAATTGAAAGTCCCTTTGATGCATATTGAACCGCAGGAAGTCGTTTGTCAATACTGTTTTTGACATAAGCTCATTGGCATTCACAAGCATTAGCAGTCAGTCCATGTTGATGCATTGCTCAGAGAGTAAATCTAGCGGAGGAGTGATTCAGCATTCGCCACTAATTAGGCAGCCAACGTTTGAGAAGATAATATGTTGCAAACTACCCTCTTCTGCTGAGTGCCTTAGTCAGATGAATATGGTTTGAAGAATTTTATTTCAGTGTATTCTGTGCATGATAGAAAAGGCATTGCTGTTTGTATTCTTAAAAAAAGCCAAGGTATTATTTTGACCACTTACAATTGCATGCGCTTTCCAAACACTTCGGTGTGATGTGCGCCTGTTTATAAATAGCACCGGGCCATTTTTATTTTTTTATTTAAAAGTGCATCATTTAAGATAGAAGGATTGTATGTTAAGAGGAAAATGTAACATAAACTAAAATTAGAAGCGTAGATGTATTATATTTAGACATATAATTGCTATACGCATCTCATAATCTATGAAAATGTGCGCGATCCATGATACGAATTTTGTAGCTTGTCTTTAAAAATACATCTATGGGATAAATAGATAAAAAAAATGTAGCAGAAATTCCATGAGATCATGACCCATGTCATAAAATGGTGGTTTGTGGAAAATTATACACAGCCTTTACATGTATCTGGGAGTGTTTTTTTCATTTTTTCCCAAATTTAGAGGCTCATTTGTCACTTTCACTGCAAACATCCAGATGGTTTTGTATCGTGAAAGCATAAATTTGTATTTGTACAAAAAACATATCTTTATTCACACATCATAGTGAAACCTCTGTGTAATATAACCCCTGGAAATTGCCGTTTTGGCAGCCAATTAAAAAGGAGATGTGGATTGGAAAATATTCTAAGATCAGACATTTCTGTGGTTAAAGCTTGTTTGCCGGCAATGAAATTAAAATGTATTTCACATGCACCTTGTTGATCTCGCTAAAGCTTTTCTAGTCGTGGTAAATGATATCCATAGTCTAGTTCTTTATATGGCGGCACGGTGGCGTAGTGGGTAGCGCTGCCGCCTCACAGCAAGAAGCTCCCGGGTTCGAATCTCGGCTCGGGGGCCTTTCTGTGTGGAGTTTGCATGTTCTCCCCGTGTCTGCGAGGGTTTTCGCCGGGCACTCCGATTTCCTCCCATCATCCAAAGACATGCTGCCAGGTTAATTAGCGTATTGACTACATTTCCCCAGGCGCCCTGCGATGGACTGGCATCCAATCCTCGGTGTTCCCCTGCCTTGCGCCCTGTGTCTGCCGGGATAGGCTCTGGCTCACCGCGACCCTGTACAGGATTAAGCGGTTTCTAAAAATGGATGGCTGGATCGATAGTTATTTTTATGAGTTAGGTCACGTGCAAAGTGTATACGCTTCCTGATGAAGCTGATTGCAACTATCAGCGAAACGTCGTACCTTCTTTGTAAGCGGTGTGGGCTCGCTCGCTCTCCAACATACCGACGGGTTTACGACACGTATACCCTTTTCACGTGACCTAACTCGACTAGACTAAAGAACTAGACTATGGATAGCATTGGTCAGGAAAGCCTTCGAGTTAAACGTGGTAAATGATGATTGTGTATTCAGACTGCAACGTGTATTTTTTATATTCACTAAATACTTGGTGGATGCTGTCATACTGTAATAGTGAGAACACTGGACTTGCAATCGAGAGGTCGCCTAGTTAATCTCCTGGCATGGCAGTTGAAACAGTGGGCACGTTTTTTATACACCACCCCCAGGAGTATACTTGGGTACATCACAGTTGATTGGGCTGGTCGCATGTGGTGGGGAGAAGTGTGGCTATTCCCACATATTCATAGACATCTGGCCAGCGTTAAAGACTTGATTAAATACCCTGCACAGGGTGGTCAAGATGTCTTGTGACCCTCATGCAATTGACCCCAACATGTTTTTCCTTTGCTCATTCATATTTGTTTTAATTAATCCTTACTCAGTTATTTCCAATTGATACAATTTACATACGTCATTTTAATCTTGCTCACATTATACACTCATTGGTATACACAAATGTTAAGCTTTAGATAATTAAATGGAGGGGGAGGGGGTCAAAAGACATCTAGACCACCCTGTAAAGGTGACCTCTAGAGCTCCTGAAGGCTCTTCCGCTAGCAGTAGCGTGAGGCGTATCTTACACGTTTCCACTTTTTACATGATGCAGCCCCAATGTTTGTAAACTTATTTTAGAATTTTTACAAGAATAAATGCGCATTGTTTGATACATTTTACATCCTCATTCTAAATCATTGCACCACATATCAAAAACAAAGTGTTTGATATTCGTTCAGCTCATCCCCAGTTAATTTGAAATGTAAACAAAGAAATAAAAGGTTTCTTCAAAAATGCTTTTGTAGTGCGAACACTCTTTGAAAACATTATATTGGACACATACATTATAATTCTCACATGTTACTGGAATCCTGACACTTAATTAGCCATCCATGTTTACACCAACCTTAGCAACATTTTAATTCAGTTGTGATGAATTCAAGCAATGCACACATACATTCTGTAGCTCACTTTAAAATTGATAAACGCTATTATATTAAACAAATGAGATGCTGTTGAGTTTTTTGCAAGTAACAACCAAGGACAATTGTCAGGCATATAACGATGCATTAAAGTAGATTGATTAACAATGATTCCCTATGCTAATGATTCATGCATCAAATCACGCATGTGGGAATCAATTACGATGTATGCAAATTGTATACACATGAGATACGTAATGTTATACTTATCCTAATGGGGCGAATGAGACAAACAATAGAAATAAGACAGCACCACAATGCCAAGGAGACGGAACAAATTATTGACAATTGAAATGAGACAGGAAATACATTTAAGAGAATATACCAGACAGACAGAAAATATAATGTGCCTGTACAAATATAACAGACAGCACAAAGGAGGCAAATGAACACGTGAAACAAAAAAACAAAGCAGTACGAACTCACACGGAGCAGAAAAAATGAAAAGACATTGCTAACAAGACACTCTATATATGACGCAAGACAGAGAGAGAATGGTGTGGATACTACAAAGGAGACCTTGGGTAAAATAATTATAACACTTTTCTTACAAACATTGATTCTAGATTCGATTTGCAAGCCTGAATCTGGGCAGTTGATTAAATAACTGGTGGAGATACATGCCTCGTACAACAATGCAATGGCAATCATTACTAGTAAGAATTTAATCATCATTACTCCTCTGCATTCGTAACATAACTCTTCAAGTAAACTCCATGATTAGGTAGTTTCGTAGAAAAACAAGTCATTTATGACAAAACAGTAGCTTTATTTATAGAATGTAGTTCAAGCTGACTTGCAAAAAGTGCTGTTCACTCGTTTACTGGAATCTTTCCACCTCACTCAATATTATTGCAATTTAAAAAAAGAGTTGACCATGTCCAAAACATGGAAAACAAAGGCAAAGACAAAGATCCCCCGTATAGCCTTAAGAGAGTGTAGGGTCAAGTGCTGTTATCAAGCACTTGACAGGCCAGCATGGCACAGGGGGTGGTGGGTAGCCAGCACCACGCCCGGCCGTCTTTGTCTCCCTAGTGCCGATATTTACATGATGCACGCACCAGGTACTCATTTGAGGGTGTGTCGACCTAGGGGAGGCCCAGGAACCAGGACAGAGCGTGTATGTCATACTTTAGCAAAACACTGGGAAGCAGACACATTGAACATGCAACCTGTCAGTCAGTTTTCATCTAAGCTGGAAGGGACCGTTGAACTATAACGCTTAGATTTGATTTAATATACTGCTTTCTTTAGGGTTTGTTGGCGAGACGTGTATACGTTGTTTGTCACAGTAAGCAGGACAACTTAATTGCTGTCCACGAGGGTGCCAGCATATATCCCTTGTGTGATGTATGCTCTCTCTCTTTTGTCTAAAGAAATGATCAATTTCCGTCTGAAAATAGCGATGCGAAACTTGCAATTTCGCCTTTTTTTGGTAGGAATTAAAATGCTAATTGAGGTATAATTTCAGTAAAACGGTAGCGACATAATTGCTGTGCCGTGCTTTAAAAAACTAAAAAAATCTATAGTTTAATAATAATGATAAAAATGGCATCACATCATGATTGCCTTACAAATCGTGAGACCTAAAAAAAACCCGTGTGAAGTAGATTGGTTAGAACACTAACCACTGTGCTCCCAGTGCGAAAAGGGTAATGACTGATAATTCCATAAGCGCCACGCGGTAATTTCCCTTCATTTTCATCGACGTTTGAATTCCCTTAGCCGAGGTGCAATGTAAGCTGCGTGCCCCCCTCTTGAGACGAAACAGGCTATGGCTGGGCCATCCCTCGTTCACACCAGTGCTAATCATCGACACAACCGGGGAACGGTGATGATTTCGGTGACAATAATACACATCGCGCATGCTAAACCTGGGTTTGCAATGCAATTGGATGCGGCTTAACCCACTCACCTGCAGTTGAAGTGCAGAGATAAAATTAAATTAAGACGGAGGATGTTTGTTCATGAATTTACAGCAAATGCCTTTAAGCCGCTGCTGTGATATACGTATATGTAGCGTGTGCAAATGTTTCCTTACGAAGTTAACCGCAAATGGATGGGTTATTTAAGATAGTTACATTCTTGTTTCACGTGCAGTTCTTTATATTAATAATGCCACCCGTCTTTGAATATTCAATGGGTTTTTTTTCTAATTCCAAGTATTTACAAACTTTTTCAGTGTTAAGCCAATCTATATTTATTGTTAACCGGCTGGGGACAATGGTAAATACGAGATTTGCTGTTGATGATTACATTTGTTAGGAATATTCCCAAGTGTACATTTACAATGACACAGATTTATTTTTATGAGCACAGCATTCACCAGATGCTACGCCTTTTGATAACGTGTTCATTGCTATACTAACACCAATGAGCTGGTGAACCGGTGGTGATGATTGAGACAGTCCATTAGATTTAGCACGAGATGGAAATTTATTGCACATTTAATTAGGTGAATTGGTCATAGCGACACTTGCTCTCTGAAAACCCAAATTTAGCCTGTCAGATAGTGAGAATACAATTAAAAGTTACTCTGTGGCACTGTTCCTCGAAAGGCTACACATTATAATTAGCTTGTTTTAGTTTTAAGTCCGCTTGCCAAGTAACTTTATCGCATTGTAACTTGTAGCACTGTAGTTGACACGTTACTACATTTATTGCAACAACACGTTCCGTGTTAAAACATATTTATACACAAATGCCATGTTCAAAACATGGTAATCTAAATGCCACTTAAAGTATTTCCTAGGATTTTGTTTTACTGAGAACAAGTGCTCTGGTGAAACGTGAGTTGCATAACCCAAAATGTGCGTGTGTGGATTTCTCATGACTTAGACGGCTGCAGCTATAATGTTTACCTCTATTTAATACATGTACTGTCCTACATTACTTTATAATGGAATTAAATTCTGCCTTGCAGTCTACGTATGGTCCAGTGGGGTACAACAATAAGCACGATATAGATTCAGAGCAATATATAGAAACATGATAATAGGTAGTTTAAAGAGGCACTTATGCTGATTGATGTTCTCTGGACAAGCCCAAAACAAGCATGGCTCTGCTTTTTTATTATTTTTTCTGAGTGTTCATTTAAAAATGCATTACCGTATGTACTCTAGATTTATTTCACCTTAAATACAGAAAGCATTGATCATGCACATTAACTGTTCAAACACCCATTCAAGTAATACATGAATCGTTTCTGATATGTTTGCAAAACAGGCATCGGGTTATAAATATGAATTGTTACGTGCATTTTCTAGCCTGCTCTTTATAAGCAACTGCGATTGTTGCTGGTGCCGACTCACAGTGACTCATGTAGTTGTGTATCTCACCCTGTTATAAGATGATTATTTTAATCGTCACTTCTCTTATCGTAGCATCATCATACAAGGACAATCCTATCACGAGTAATTAGT
The DNA here is from genome assembly GCA_036362915.1 of Geotria australis. Classification (NCBI taxonomy): domain Eukaryota; kingdom Metazoa; phylum Chordata; class Hyperoartia; order Petromyzontiformes; family Geotriidae; genus Geotria; species Geotria australis. Next base: position 9,260,075 of record JAZEWU010000011.1, on the reverse strand, counting down.
TTGCTTTGGTCAGTGATTTGGGAACATGAAGAAAGTTGCTGGAGTTGGACTTTACATAAAAAGCAGTCTAAGCAGTGGCAAACTCAATAAAATTAAATGAAAATACTTTTTTGCTTTACGAGAAAGGCAGAAAACATATTCTTGGGTTTTTGAAAGATGTAATATTTTACAATTTAGGTCATATGCCTTGAGTTGTCCTTGAGACTTAGCTCAGCACTGCTGTGAGAATATTGTGCATATTGAGTGATCGCTCGGCTTGTTTTCAGACGTATAGAGTGTTGGGTGATTTAATACTAAAACACACTGAAATAAAACACACTACAATAAGTACAATAGGAATTGTTTTTATTAACAATAATCTACCGGTTGATGGCACGGTGGCGCGGTGAGTAGCGCTGCCGCCTCACAGCAAGAAGATCTTGCGAGGGTTCGAATTGCGGCTCGGGTGCCTTTCTGTGTGGGGTTTGCATGTTCTTCCTGTGTCTGCGTGGGTTTTAGCCGGGCACTCCGGTTTTCTCCCACAGTCCAAAGACATGCTGCTGCATAGGTTAATTGACCTGCGGACTAAATATCTCCGGTGTCCTGTGATGGACTGGCTTCCCATTGCTGGCATAGCCCTGCCTTGCGCCCTGTGTCTGCCGGGATAGGTTCTGACTCACCGCGACCCTGTAGAGGATTAAGCAGTTTCTGACAGTGAATGAATAATCTGCCTTTTTCAAGCGCCTTTCACCCAAAGGTCGCAAAGCGTTGTGATATTATGCTCCTAGCCAGCATCACTGCCCACGAAGTCAACTTGTGGATGAATCGAAGCTTGTTCCACGTCGTGACACGTTGCATCGATTACATTTTTATCGTTTCTCGTGTTTAGTTTGTTTTCGTTCCCACCACCGCCACCCCCTCACCATTTTTTAATTTAGAATTTCCACAGGAATCCCTTAAAGAGCTTGCAAGCTCACTGGGTATTTTTTTCTGCTGCAATAATAAACATCCTTTGAAAATTATACTGCACGTGCTATGGCATTCTCATTAATAAATCGGTACACTACAGTTAGCCAATTCATATGTAGTGTATTGGTGGGGTAAAGTGTGGATGCTCCCATGGGAGCTCTCTAGGGCTATCGCTAGTGGATACCCTTCCATCAGCAGTGACTTGAACTAACGATTCGAGGGGCGCACGTTTGGCTATAGAAAGACAAACATACGTAGCTTGCTCTCCAGCAGTGTTTCGGAAATCTGACACACCGCTCAGCTTGCAATACTTATTCTCGTAATTTGTGAAATGTAGTACATGGAATGTGGGTTATAATGAGCTGTATCCAATTGGTCAATTGCTTGGCTATCTTTATAGTTACTGGGTTTTTCTTTTTTACAAAGCTAATATCCAGGAACTTTTTTTAAGTAATGGAATATTTAAGCTGCCGACTAAAAATGGACGGGACAAAATTGAGCAGCGAAAAGGTAGCGAGAGAGAGAGAGCTGAGATGAGGGGAGTTATTGAAGCGACTGAGGGAATTGGGTGCTAAAGCAGTGGGGAGAGGAGAGAAGTGTGGTAAGAGGTTTGAGGCAAGATTGTGGAAGAGGGTGTAGAATGGTGTCGGGGAAGTGCACAGGAGAAATATAGTGGAGGAAATGGAAGGTGATAGCTGGAGATGGCGGTACATAATTTGATTGGTTTACCTTTGAAATATTACGCAGCAGCGAAACCAAGTATTTTTAAATACGTTGGAAATAGCCATTTTATGCCAATGTTCTATGGTGTATTTTAGGATTGTATTGCATGCTCCTTGGCATGATTTCTGATGTGTCGCTGCACGTGCAGGGAGCTTGTTTCAGGAACCGAATTCAGCAGTTCACACGCTTCCCTTGGATTATATACTATTGCCGGCTGCGGCTGGCGGTTGCCATTTGTTCACTCTGCTTGGGCTTAGCTCTCTGCAGTAGACTGGCCAATGTTATTTTGCTTTGTCTGGGAGGAAACCGAAATGCCCGGAGAAAACTCACCGTGCACGAGGGGCGAGCACTCTCTCAGAGTCCGCTAATTGGGTTGGTTCAAGAACCCACTTGCTCTATCATATGAATCCTGCTTCCAGAGCTTACAAGTATTTGAGATAGTAGCCAATGTTAGAGATAGGAGCCAGTGTTAGAGATAGGGGCCAGTGTTAGTGATCGGAGCCAGGTTACAGATAAGGCCCAGTCTGGTATCGTAGGAATTCCGCTTCCAGTGCTTGCCAGGTCACTGGGTATTTTCTGCTGTAATAATAAACATCTATCTATCTATCTTGCAGCCCAGCTCGTTGCTGAGGTTACGTGATCTACTCTTTCCTGGGAACTGGCAACACTGACATAAGCTAACAATTCCATGAGATTGAGGGAGAAAGTGAGCTGTTTGACACCGTTTTTGAATAATCTAACAGCACATGGAATTAATCGTGGGACATCATGCCACGTAAAAACCCACAAACACATCGGAGCAATGTACAGTATAGCTGTGAAAACCTCTACGGCAATATTGTACCATTACTATTGATGAGTAACATACTACCAGTGTCATAACTTGGTTATCATTGCATCCACGTGGAAATGCAACTACGCCTTCAAGTGACATACCATTAGATCAGATCATAAGGGGTATGAAAGGTGGGGAAAATTGGTTCGTGAATAGCAGCAAAGGATACGTTAAACTGTGAAATTGGCCACATAGGGAGGAAAATGGATTACAACTGTGTCGAGCTGGAGGCAATTTTATCCATAAGTGGATAGCTGACGGTGATGATAATACTGATGATAAAGATAATGGTTACCGGATTAATTATTTTTCTAAGTATATATATTATTTAGGCATTGGTTTGCGAGAGGTTTGAATGACTGCATCCATGTCTACTGAGTTAAAACATAAATTGGAACGCGCGTGACAGAGAGCAAGAGATAAAAAAGTGAAATACACATGCTGCCTAAAATATCTAGTCCATACGTCAAGCTTACAAGCCAGCCAGAAGACTAATTTTCTAGGAATTCAATTTTGTCTTTCCTCTACAGCCTAATCACTTAAGAAAGGACGTTTGGGGGGGCCTGTGAAACTAACTACGAATATTCAGGTATCACAAGTGCTGTCCCGATAAACCAAAGTCTTTTTGTTTGTTTCAGCTGCTTTGATTTATATATGAAACCCTAACCCTTAACCCAACACTTAGTCTCTATAACAGAAGTCGTAGGATGGATGTAGGAACGTAATAAAGGTATGCTTAGCATTGGTTGTAGGTGTGGCTTTTTTAAAATCACGTTATATTTCGTATTGTTTGTCCGCATTGTTGTTGGGTATGTTTAACCCGTTAATTGGTGGATGGTAACTATCATTGTACAGCCAATTATTTATGTACAATAACATATTTAGAAATGAATGTAATTTTTAAAAAATCACATGTAATAATGCATTTTTTAAATCCTTATTTTAATTAATTTGACTATGGTGAAATAACTCACTAATAACTACAGACCTATTGGTCTCTTATCGAACGCATATACATTTTTCGTGGATCAGAATACTGATAAATTAGAGGCTCACCAACCACATGCAGGGTTTAGGAAATATTTCTCTATCATCGACCACACGCTCTACTATTCATTAGATTGTGGAAAAGACCAATGAAGTTCAATTACGATTGTGCCTGGCATTCGTAGATTATGGAAAATGCATTCATCTGTTAAAATTAATCGACTCCAATGTGAACACAAACAAATCAGCACTTTTCAGATAAATGCCATCAACTGGTTCCATGCCAAGCGATAGCGTGCTTGCCTCGTGGTGGAAGAGATTCAATAGCAAGCCCTCGGCTGGTTAATACTGTGGCTGTATAAACCTCAACAAATATGTGCCGTCGCATCACTTTGGACATTCAAGAAAAAATAGGCCTTATATGCTGGCACCATGGTCCAAATGTACAAGTGGGGCGGCATGGTAGCGTGGTGGGTGAGTAGCGCTGCCACCTCACAGCATGAAGGTGCCTCAGAGCAACAAAAACCTGGGTTTAACTCCCGACTAGAACCAGTCCGGGGCAACCAACTTTGAATCACAGCAAGATGTTTCAGCATTTTATCCCATTCTCTCTGACTTACTTCAATGTATTTTGGAGAAAAAACCCCACTGCAGTACCTTCTAATATGCAGAGATTATTTTTGTGAGAGATACAAAGCTTCCATAACAACTTGACATTTCTTACAGCTAGACATTTTCTATTGCTGACAGTTCTTTGAGAAAGCAATGCTCTTTTCTCATTCTCCATATATATTATAGAAGTATTTTACCCAGATAACTTGCAGTCAATTAAATAATAACAAAAAATATTGGCACCACTACCCGTTGAAATTTGTTGTACTATTTAAGGTGGGAAAAAACATGCATTTAAAATGCTGCATTAGTTTGAAATTGCAAATTAATTAAGCGTTTGGACAATTATGTTTTATAACCAGAGTAATGTCTAATCTTCAATATAATATTTATATTGTTTATGGTATAAAATGAAAAATATACGGTATGATATGCCGTTTATGTACTGATGTAGGTTTTCACGGCTTGATGCATGAGAAATTGCTTTCCAGAGCTGTTCTTTTGGGATAGCCGTGTCGAGCGCCCCTGCTTGCTCCTTCGCGAAGTTTTGCCTCCCACGTTAGAGGCATCCTCAGGATGCAGGCTCTCTCGAATGAACAACTTTGGAAAGCAATTTTCGTGCCGTTTATGGTCTAAAAATGTATACAGAAATCAATGTATTAACTGGGGGTCAAGGTAGAAGCGTTCACGTCGCGATCCCTGTCAGGTAGTACTTGGTATTGCCTGCGAATTCTACCAAACACTTCGAAGCCAAGCTGAAAGACAACGATGTCCAGAAGCTAGCCATCGTGCTTCGAAGAATCGCAAAGAAGAAGAAGAATGTATTAACTTAAAGAGGTAGACTGGCTTTTTTGAAGTTGGTCCTGTATTAGTTAATTACATTAGGGAGAGCATAATTAATGACACGAATGTCAGCAGAGCATGGTAAACCCATGTGATACTGTTGACACTTCTAATTAGGGAGTAGATGCCACATTGTGTACTAATTGTTGCTACAATGGAACAATTACACACGTTGAAGATATTTGATGGATGTGTTTTACATATTTGAGTGGTTTTGTGAGTTGCTGGATAAATTACCAGTCCCAAGACAAAGCCACTGTGAATCACAACAAATGCCAAATGTCTCACCACGATGAAGCACTTTCGGTTTGCATACTTTTGAAGCAAACCATGTTGTAATTGGGGCGGCACGGTGGCGTAGTGGGTAGCGCAGCCGGCTCACAGCAAGAATGATCCCGGGTTCGAATCCCGGCTCGGGGGCCTTTCTGTGTGGAGTTTGCATGTTCTCCCCGTGTCCGCGTGGGTTTTCGCCAGGCACTCCGGTTTCCTCCCACCGTCCAAAGACATGCTGCCAGGTTAATTTGCCTACTGAGCAGATTACCCCAGGTGCCCTGCGATGGACTGGCGTCCCATCCTCGGTATTCCCCTGCCTTGCGCCCTGTGTCTGCCGGGATAGGCTCCAGCTCACCGCGACCCCATACAGGATTGAGCGGTTTCTGAAAATGGATGGATGCATGGACATGTTGTAATATAAACCAAGTAGTATTGTTTTAACAGGCAAGTATTAAATGAGGCAGCACATATAACAAATCAAGCATTCATTCATTCATTAAATCTTCTTCTTTGCGATTCTTCGAAGCACGATGGTCAGCCTCTGGACATCGTTGTCTTTCAGCTCCTCGGCTTCGAAGTGTTTGGTAGAATTCGCAGGCAATACCAAGTATTACCTGACAGGGATCGCGACGTGAACGCTTCTACCTTGACCCCCAGGATTCATTAAATAATTCATTGTCAGAAACCGCTTAATCCTGTACAGGGTTGCGGTGAGCCAGAGCCCATCCCGGCAGGCACAGGGCGCAAGGCAAGGCTATACCCAGGATGGGATGCCAGTCCATCAGAGGGCACCGGGGGCAATTTAGTCCACATACCAATTAACCTATGCAGAAGTATGTCTTTGGACTGTGGGAGGAAACCGGAGTCCCCGGAAAAACCCACGTGTTCATGGGAAAATAATCCAAACTCCACACAGAAAGGAAACCGAGCCGGTATTTGAACCCAGGGGCTTCTTGCTGTGAGGCGGCAACGCTACTCATCGCGCCACCGTGCCACCCACATTTTTTCAATTAAAATTGTTAGGCTCCTTTGTCAATCCAGCATTGGATGAGGGCCTCTCTTGCGCACCATGTGAGTCATGGGGATCATTGTTATGCCAGGCACAGGGGCTGTTGCCATGTCAGTCGTAGGGGCCTATGTTTTCACCTTTATTTTCCCATTTTTCTGCAAATACATTTTATTGTCATTGTGAATATCCTTGGCGAAAGCATATATCCTTGCCGACTTTCTTTTACGTGGTATTTTGTGACTATATATGCTACTGACGTAGGTTATCACAGCTCGATGCATGATGGTTGCTTTTCTCTTGATGGTCTCTACAATCATGCGCGCTTAAGGAACAAATCAAGATGGTGCGCTGTTCTTCCCCATTCATTTATTAACGTGCCCTACCTCTATCCTGCCATGATCGTGTTGTTGCCAGTGTAAATGGCCGGCATTCCACGCCAGAGTATACGTCTAACATAGAGATGGAGCATTGAATTCGCATGTATACACACGTGTGATTCTTTATTTCATCGCAGGACCGTGAGAGTTGGAAACAGCTTGGGGATGGATGCTTTCATCCAGCAGTGGATAGAGTACGGTTGATGATGTTGATGCACGGTTAAATTTGATTTGTTTAACTGGCATTCGAAATGGTTTACACTTGCAATGAAAAATACTATATAAGCTCATAGGTCCATGGCCATTCCAGTTAAAATATTATAAATGTTTGTTCGAGAATATGTCAAAGTAATACAATATTAAGAAAGCTTTTCTTCACTAAATTATTTACTGTCTGTTGCCACTATAATTGCGGTGTAGTAGAAGCATGCGAGAGGTATGTTTTGAAGTAGACTGGCACTAAAGTTTTAAATCATTATTTATTAAACACAAGAGCTACCAAGCGTGTGTTTTTTTTACATCCTTGTATTGAGCTTTGGTGATTTAACTTCATGAGATGTGACATTAATGCCCGTGTACTGTACGTTAATTTGTGAAATGCACGATTAATTATAATGACGTTTTATGTATGGGTTTCCACCATGGCACCTCACTATGAACACAGCTACATCAGTTAAATACCTTGCAATGGCTAAGATTAGTAGTGAGTGAAATCTGAACAGCAACTGATTTTGTATCGCACTCTTCCCATGCCTCCTCCCCCCTCAAGGGACAGACAACATTTGCTTAATGTCCACTTCAACAGACGATATTGAGCATTTGAGATGAAATGTCAAGCTGGGTCCAAAGTCAAGATCCAGTGCTATCAGGAAAACTAGCTTCAGGAATTAAAATGTTTCATTCCATATCATATAAAATTAGTTGCCTTGATTTTAGAAATGTACAATCATCTTCGTGGCATTTACATGTTTTATTTAGTGCAGAGATTGAAGTTATTTTTTTAAAGAATGTATTTTTCATATGAACATGAGACACATTATTCCACAGGCACCCTCTACTGAAATACACTTGTCCCAGGGGCCCACAATCATTCTAATGCCAGCAGCACAGAAGTATTGTGGTTGGTCCTGAAGCCATGCTTTCAAAGCCTCGCCACTGTCCAACGGCCTTTCATGCAGAGTTTCATTGAGAGGTTGAAACAGGTATAGGTCTGAAGGGAGTAGGTCTGGACCGAATGTCAGATGTTCCATAACATCCCATACAGTTTTCCCAGCAATTCCATCGTTGCCCATTATCATGTCGAAATGCCACCTCCAACCCTTTCTCAAGAGTCCACAGTTTTCCCAATAAATGTCAGACTTTAGTTCGTTCTCTGACAAGTCACCACACAAAGCACTGGTGACAGGCTCTCGGTTTTCCTGGAATGCAACTGTTATTGGACTCTGTATATTCCAAATATCTGTCATGATTACCTTTTCGGGCAGAAGGTTAAAACGTATTTTCCCTCAGTGGAGAACCTGGGTGTTTCCGTTCAGCAATCTATTGTTCACTCTCTAGCTCATATGGATGGATCCAAGTTTCATGGGCAGTTATGATATATTACAATCATTTTAATTTATGGAGAAGCGATTGGCCAATACCACAACACTCGTCACTATGAACGTGCTCGAGTCCTGATTGCTGCCATTGCACCCATTTTTAAATGTGGCCAAGATTCATATTGTTGCCACCATTTTTCAACTTTATTATTTAATACATTCTATTGTCATTAAACCCTAGGCAGAGAACAAAAAACTATTTCTTGAAAAAAAAACTCATTCAAACTCATTCATACAATTTCTTGAATTAAATACCTTCGAACACATTTCTTGGAAACATGTTTAACCCTTTTTGACAATAGTACAAGTCGTAAGATCTTCGAACACCCAATAATCACCTTTCATAACGCATCAAGTTTGCAAAAAACACACATGACCCAGATTAATGGGTCTATGCACAATCATGCTTGATCGTGTGAAGGTTAAACAGTGTCATAAGTCTTATCCCTCATGTCGCATCAACATTTGAAAGGCCCAGGTTTTCGAACGCTTCTGTTATTTGCTGTTGAAGATCTAGTTAAGCTTTTTGATAAAAAAAAACATAAACCATATAAACCGTATAGAGAATATTTTCCCTACATTAAAATAATACAGTTAAAAGCACCATAATTACATCCATCCATCCATTTTCAGAAACCGCTTAATCCTATACAGGGTGGCGGTGAGCCGGAGCCTATCCCGGAAGACACAGGGCGCAAGGCAGGGGAATACCAAGGATGGGACGCCAGTCCATCGCAGGAGCACCATAATTACAGTTTTTTTAAAAATAGATTTTACGTACATTGCATATGCCATGTGTATAAATAGTAGTATGTATTGCATGGTCTGTATTTATAATTTTAGAACTGTTTACTGCCCATATTAGTACCTTAATCACTTAGCTGTTGAAAATGAAGCGCTATGGTGCAAAATTGTGGTTGTTTTATTGGTCCCAATCTGTGCCTGCCAGCCATTTTATACGTAGCTAAAACCCATAATGTTTTATCACCACAGATGTTTTCAAAGGGGTCAATTTAATAGTTCAACACATTGGTCCAAATCGAGTCCTTAAATCATCAGCTAGGTTTTATAAAAATTACCATGGCGACATGGTATAATTTGCAATTGAATATTACAATCTAATTCAGACTTGATGTGGTATATTTTCGTAGGTTAAACAAATGACTAAACCGAAATATTCAGCACAAAAGCTTCGAGCAGGTTTGAAATCCTGAAATATTCTAGCATTTAGTTAAAAGAAGCACACGTCTCCACGTAAGGTGTCACGTTATGCTGGAGTCTTAAAAAGCTGTGGATACAACGGAGGAGAATGTTTCAAAGCTAATGACAAAAATCCCCAAAACAGTGACTGTTCACTAAATCCCACAGACTGAATGTTGTTAAGGCAAGAGAAAAAAGGTTTGGGTTGCCTTTGTTGGGCTTATAAGTAAACCAGTCTAGATAGTCAATGTATGGAATTTAACATGATAAAAATACAATTCTGCTTCAAACTCTTATATTTATTGTTTAAGAAAATATAAACATAAGGAAAAACATCATAACATTGAAGCTTTTATTTTAAAGCCAATATGTTTCTTTCCATTTGGCTTTGATATGCCAAAGACTTGGAAATTGCTTTTTCAAACCATGGCATTGTGCTTTGCAAAAGCCTTGTTTTTGATCCTTATATATTTTCGTCACTCTTTAAAACTATTTCGAATTTTGACTGTATTGTCATCGTTTGAAACGCAGAGTGAGAAATACATATTTTCTATAAAATAGAGTGAAGATATTTGTATTTGGTTTGCAGACCCTTTCAGTCCCATATTTTACACGCTGTGTTTGGCATTTAAACGTAATTTGCGTTGCATATGAACTATGGTGCAATAACTGAACCATCATTACTCTATTATAAAAAGGATATATACCGATAATGTATAATATTTACTCTATTATTCCTATTCTTTTTGTATTTGTATTTTGTTTTATGATTGGTTTTGTCTTTTCCTTTCGTTTGACTCCATTTTGGTTATTTGCAACATGTCATTTGATTAAAAATCCATTCAGAAACCTCAGAACAGCACACTCCATGTATCAAAGAATGGCTGCCAAAAGACAATTTTAAAAGCACTCTTGAAAAATCCTTCAAGTAACCTTTTTATCCTTTACATAAAATGGCGTATACATTCCCATTCGCTGTGCAATGACATTACCACATGACAGTCAAACTGATATATATATTTAAATATTAAATTACATATAATTCAGTCATTTCCGGGTTGAGACCATCAACTTGCTACACTTGAAAACCCTGTTTAATCAGTGGCTGCTGAATGCCAAACCCAGGAACTCATTGCTGCTGCCTCAGCACTCTGACCTCTCACCTGGCCACCTCATGTAATCATTATCTCTTTATACTCAGTGGTGGAAATGGGTCGGATGGAGTCATAATGGCATTGTGGGTTCTGAAAATTTGAACTCGACTATATATAAACTATTGGGCTTTCGTGCCCAGTAATTTAAATAGAGGCATATATCTTTTGAGGAAGCCTCGGCCATCGAATTTTGGGTTAACAGACAATAAAAAAATATCATTGATAAATATTCTAAAATAGTTAGTATAGAACTTGTACTGCACTCCCAAGGCTGCTGGGAACCGTACATTGTATATAAACATGCTTAAGGCATTGCTTTTAACTATTATACTACATTATTATTAGTATTACAGTATTATTCTAGTATTTAATACTGTACAGTTATAAAGAACCATGTTAAAATGACCTCTCTTAACAGATTAATTGCTTAGCAGAGAATCCTACCGCGCGCCCCCAGTGGGGGCGCCTGGGCTGCCGCTCCCTGTGTCTTACGTATTTATTTAGCTTTAATTTGTTGCACATTTGTCACTTTTCATCTGTTCCTTTTCTCTTTGGTTGGTGGTTTGTTTCTGTGTAACTTTGGTGT